>JXSR01S003675.1:1502-12106 GCA_000969725.1 Ophiothrix spiculata
AACCCATTTTTTGTGCATTAAAACATATTTTGGCGGCCATTTTGGTCCTTGGTACTGGCGTCATTTTGACTTTTTATATGTTAACATCATAATTAATGGAGAAATTATTTTTTTATAGTCCAAACGTCATTTTCTGTTGATTATTTAATTATAATTGGTGTGCTTAATGCTGTTTTCAAGTAGTCAGTGTTACTGCCCATGTATCTGTACAATAATACAAACACAAGGGAACCACCAGGAGATCTAGAACCATGCTCCTCAGTTGCTATGCTCCTTCGGACTCAAATTTTGCTGCGCTAAATTTTCGCCTATGGCAAGCACTCGCGCCTTCGGCGCTCGTTTGGTCCGTGGACATTTCTGAGGGTCTTTAACAAAGACTATTTTTAAGTTGATTTAACCCATATTTGTGCATGAAACATATTTTGGAGGCCATTTTGAATCTCGGTATTGGCGCCATTTGAATTTCAAGCATTTAAACATCATAGTTAGGGAACATATGATCTTCTTGTAACCCTAAATGCCATTTTCTGTTGATAATTTATGATAATTTGCATTTCAAGGGATATTTTTGTCAATTTTAGTTAAAATATGCTATTTTGGCGGCCATTTTGGATGTTTTGGCGGCCATTTTGGAAATTATAAAAATGTTAACAACACCATAATACACTTTTAATTTATCTCCATGTTCTTCTTATCCAAGAATTTCATATAAATTCAAGGAAAACATATTTTTCATATACTCAATGTAGTCGCAATAGGCTTTTCAATGGATTTTGGCGGCCATTTTAAATTTTGCAAAAATCGGACATTTCGCAGAGGCGAGATTTTTTGGCACATATCACAAGTTGTTTATTGGGTCCATATTAGTCTAAAACAGTTGAGTTATGCTCTCCTAAATTTAGCGCAAACAAAACTTAACCAGCTCCTAGACTACATTTATAAAAGGCCTAGATAAGGCAAACATTAAATATTGAAAAATAAATGTGTTACATAATTAACATGTTCTTATTTAAGATGGATTAATTCCATTATTTGAGTTTGACTCACTTTTTCAAATTCATACACTGTAATGACACAAAATATTTTTCAACACACTTTAAGGTGATATATTTCACAATGGCTATATGTGAATAAGCTAGACCCTTCAATACATCATAACATAATTCCCTGAGCTCAATCTGATCATTAGTTTTAATGTTCTGGTTTGATAAAAATAGATTTTTAATTTTTATTGTGAAAAAAAGCGTTACACTCCTGACCATTTCGGCCACCAAAATTGCCAGATTATTTAAATGTTCAGTGAATGAGAGCCCAAAGTACAATGGGCAAAGAACTTGCCATCATAGTCATTTTTTAGAATCATTGGCTGATCTTGAAATATATTTCCTTCCAAATAATTTGGCAAAATGTAAAATGAGCCATTTTTTTTAAAATTGCCCATATGTAAGTTTATTTTCATCTGTTGGTCTCGTTATAAATTTTTTATAAAGTTTATCTTTAATTTTGATTGATTTAAGGAGGCTAATGGTGATCCATGGTTTACGTGCTTGAGACAAGAATTGATTTAAGGGGACAGTGGATATTTAGTAGTTTTGTTGTTTAGTTGATAAATTTAGAGTTTGAAGTCTCAGGGTTGTCTTCTTTAATAGCAAAATCCCAATTAACAAGTGCAAGGTGATTTTTAAAGCATTTTATATTAGTGGGTTTGAGCAAGTATTCAGGTTATGTTTAGTAAAATGTTAAAATATGTTGTGAGTGGATTATAATTGATATTAATCTTAGGAGAGTACACACAGGGAGGGGGTGGGGTAGTGGGTGGGGGTGCAGTTGTAGAGGGAAGTGGGCACCCAACTATGGTACGGATGTGCAGTAGGGTGCAGCACTATATCTGAAACCCTAGTCTTGGGAACAGAAAATGTTCTCTGAAAAGAGGTTTAGAGAACTGAAGTGACCCAGAAATGACCCTTGGGATTTTTTTGGGGCTAAATTTGGGCTCTAAAGAGCACACATTTCCTTAATTTTGCTTGAAATGCAATTCTTGGGAACTGAAAAATTTAAAAAAGGGCTTGGGCAGGAACTAAAGAAATGGGGGACTAGTGAGTGCCAGGGAAGCTGTGAACAGGGGTCTCGATGGCCACACATACCTGTATCACCTTTTTACTCGGTCAGTGCCTCAAATGAGGTGGTCACCTCTGTTTTCCTTGGGGCACATCCACACAGACACCCAACATAACAAATAGTTTTCCTTACATTTCACTGCTGTGGTCATTTTTGTGAACAACTCTTCATTTAGCTACATGTACATTGTACATATTCATTTGATGATCTAGTCCAATGCTGAAATGGTTGCAATTTTTTATTGACTTAATTATGCAACAACTTTTCCTTCTGTTCTTTTCCTTTCAGCATTGACATGTGTGTAGTAACCAGACAACCATGCAGAATCGTTGAGATTGAGCAGGGCTGGCCAGATTTTTTGCGTTGTGATCGCAATGGAGAACCCAGATTTCCACAGTCTTGTCCAACTCAGGTATATTCAATTTGAAGTCTTCCAGCAAAATATACTCTACCGCCAAAATCAACATTTTTATGCCTCCGCCAGAGGCATTATGTTTTCTGGTTGTCCGTCCGTCCGTCCTTCCGTCCGGGCTCGTTTCTCGGAACTGGTGAGGCATGGAGCGATGCAAGTTGGTGGACTGGTGGTAAGGGTGGCTAGTAATTTTCTCTGAAAGTTTTGGCGCAAAATATGCAAATTTAGTCGGTTTTTAAGCAGAAAATATGTGATTTTTTGTGATTTTAGGGACTTAGAAATTTTCCGAAAGGAGCATTTGCTAAAACTCCACTCCTTCAAAATTTTAACCCCACCTTATTTTGATTGGCGCATCACATATGCGAAAATCGGCCCGATCGGCCATTTAATTAACGAATACAATCCGTTTTAAGATGGCGCTCTTACATGTAATCCTTTATAATTTCATAGATACAATGGGCAATATCTCCTCAACGGAGCAGAATTTTATTTTACGCGTATCTCTAAAACCGCATGGCCTACGTTAATGATATTTGGTGACTGGGTAGACCTAGAGCCAAACTCGATCCAGCAACAATTTCGGAGCAAAATATGCTAATTAAGTACCTAATTTGCATAATTTATGCATGAAATGGTTTAAATGGCATATTTTACAAACCGTCCACCTTACATTCATGAAATTTGGTGGGTAGATAGGGATAGAGCTGCGCTTGTGCCAGCTGCAATTTAAGCGCAAAATATGCTAATTAAGTACCTAATTTGCATAATTTATGCATAAAATGTAGCATAATTTATGCATAAAATGCTTTAAATGGGATATTTTACAAACCGTGCACCCTACATTCATGAAATTTATTGGGTAGGTGCGGATTGAGCTGCGCTTATGCCAGCTGCAATTTGAGTGCAAAATATGCTAATTAAGTATCTAATTTGCTTAATTTATGCATAAAATGTTACTTATTTTTCAACTTTGTCCAATTTCAAAGGTTAAGGTGTCAAATTGTTAGTCATGGACCAGCGATCAAAAGTGTCAATGGTGACCCCATCGTCCGACCTTAAACTGGGGGTCAAAGGTCAAAAGAAAGGTCAGATTTCAAAGGTTTGGGTCAAAGGTCAAATTTTCAACAAAGGTGGAAGGCGGAGGCATCGTGATCGACACTCTGTGTCGAGAACCGCGCGGCCCGAGAACCGCGTATTCTAGTTAAAAACTTTTTTCAGGCCAAATTAGCATTTCATATTACACAAATATCTTGAATGTCAATAAATCCCTATTCTTAACCTGCAATTCATATATGAAAAAATCCATCACAAAAATCCAGTAAATTCTACATAAAGAGAAAAAGCGTTTGTCTGAGATGTTATGATGTGCATATCTTTGAAGCAGACTTTATTCTAAAGACCTGATTTCTCTGTGTTACTAAATTTAAATTCTGTATTACTATTATTACAAATTGACTGATTTCTGTATTTTCCGTTTTCCACAATAAAACACTGAAAAGTGAAATTGTCCAAACATGGTCTAAAACAAATGTCAGTACCCCAAGGAATGGGTACGTGTGTAGGAAGTGACTGACTATCGATACTCGCGCTAAAAATAGAACATTGTCATTTGAAATGAGGGTTTTCATGTTTATTCAATTCAGCATCGTAAGCCTCAAATTAATGCTGAAATGGATTTATTCAGTTGTTGATTGCTTCTCAGTTATCACTTTTCTATGTTATATTTTGCCAATCAACACAAAAGTTGGACTTTTTACTCAATTTTTCACTATTTTGTGTGACATTTTTTAAACTTCCATAAGCAACCATTTTTTTTTTTGTTTTTCCGTATCACAGAAAAATCGTGGCTTTAGTTTAATCACTTCAGTCTGGTTTCAATTCCTTTACAGAACGCCTACAAGCAAGTGACATTCAATACTTCAGGAGAATGTGAGGCGCCTCTGGTAGCTACAGATAATGAAAAGAGCTGGTATGATGGTGTGGAAGGCTGCGGGATTCAGTGCACTAATCCTCTTTTCACAAAGGGACAACAAGATAAAGTGCATATCTTTATTGCAGTATTTGCATCTTTATGCCTGGTGTCTACATGCTTCACTTTGGTAAATATGCAGATCTTGACTCCGCTTAAAAAATCAATTTCATGGCCTTTCTTTTAAGTCTTCAAAATTGTGGTTAATTTTAAAGATAAAGCAATACCTTAGAAAAGGTTATGAAATGGTATGGAAAACAAAAGGTTAGTTAACATTTCAAAATTATATACATGTACATGTATATTTCTGAGGGCGACAAGTGAACAAAACGAGGAAATTCAAAAAGGAAAATCGGTGCTCGCTGCCATTTTGATTTGACCACTGGGAGCTGGTTGGCGCAGCGGTAGTTCCCTTGCCTTGCACCAATGATGTCCCGGGTTTGAGTCCCCCGCCGGCACTTTATGTGCATTTTGTTTTCAGTCCATGCTCGCTTCCGCAGGTATTTCTCCGGGTTCTCCGGTCTTCCTCCTGCATTCAAAACTGAATTTAAAAAACATCTCTGAGCCCTGTTGAAGATAAGCTTCCTTTAGCTTACTTTGTTCCAAGTACCAAGTTGGGTTTTCTTGGCGAAAGCCTAAACAAGATGATTTTTTAAAACCGTATGGGTTGATGGCCAACTTAGATTGTCACTCTTGAAAGGTGAGTTATAGTACCATTTTATGGTTGTGGATGTTACACTTTTAGACTCTTAGAAACGAATTAGTGGGAAAATAGGCTTCCCCAGCTCAGATCAAGTTGCAATAGACGTTGCATAAATCGCAGGCACAGTTTGCGCATGAAATAAAATACACACACTCTCTTTGCATCAAGTAAAGATTTACATAGTCTTTCTGGCTATCGGGTTAATTACAGGCCAATCCGGTGGTACAGTAACTCTGCTCCATGGGTAACAACAAAATGGCATTCAGCACTGATTCTCCTTTTAAAATTTTTTGGCTCATGCTTAAAAATATAAACTGCCAGAGTGTTTTGTGATGGTATATGACATATTGAAAACCTCTTAAAACCTTTAAAAATGTCATATACCGCCAGGGACCATTCCACTTTTACCACAGCCCTATTTTTGTAAACTGGGGGTGTTGAAGGATCATTTTTTGTTTGCTTCCAAGCATTCTCTTGGCGAAGTCAAGCGTGACCAGGACATTTAATCGCCTGCTTGTCACTCTATTACATATACACATTCCATAAAACCACTCAACTTGAGCGGTGAAGTGACCTTGACAAAGGCATCATTGTCAAATCTAATTTGACCTAAAAATCAATGTATTTGACCCATTTGTGTTGTTGCCCCCTACCCGTACGTGAAAGGGTTGATCCCATTCGGAGCTCAATTTTACACTGAACTAGATTACCTATCAGATCTGACCAAAAGCAACATAAATTTCCCGATTGTTTCGTTATAAACGCCTTGTGGGATATGGCTGAATAAAGTGTTTGTGCGGAAATACTTTAGACCGCGAGTGTACAATGTATGACAGATGTATTGAGACCAACTGAACATGCTCACTCAGGTTTTTGAACATCATAGTAACTCTGTCTCTTGTTAAAGATTGGAAAAAAAATAATGTTTTTATTTCCCAACACAGATGACATTCTTTGCTGATTGGAAGAATTCTGCCCGATATCCTGCACTGATTTTATTCTACATGAATGGCTGTTTCTTTGTTGGCAGCATTGGGTTTCTGGCTCAATTTGCTTCTGGAGCCAGGGAAGATATTATTTGCCGAAAGGATGGAACTATGAGACTAGGGGAACCAAGGTAATAATGTGAAAAAATGAATAGTTATAGTCGCTTGAAAGAGAGAGCTCGTGTGGTCTAGTGGAACACTGCAGGACTCCGAATCATGAGATCGCGAGTTCGAGCCCCGCTACGGCCAACGGGTTATGTCCTTGGGCAAGACATTTAATCTTGATTGCCTCGTTGACCCAAGCGTATTGGGGAGCTGTCAGGGGAATATTACAATCTAAGTTCTGATAGTTCAGCATCATAAGATTGCGTTCTAGTTGAGGTGAGATGGTTGTGACGATTTCCTAATACAGTAGAAACTCATTATAACGAAATCTGATATAAGAAAAGCCCTGTTATAAAGTAGTAATTTTCCTGTACCATTTTACTAATTTCTTTTGTTTTTTATTGTTTTGAAAACCTGATATAACGAAATTTTGGATATAAAGAAGTAATTTGTCTGTCCCCAGCAACTTCGTTATAATGAGTTTCTACTGTAACAGCGTAATAATAATGTACAGCGCATTGAGATGTCTTCTGATGTGGTTTGCGCTTAATAAGAATTGTGTTATTATTATTATTATTGAAGAAAACCTTTTCACTCTTCATTGTTTTACGCGTCTTGTGCGATGAGGTTAAAGTTCACACGCAACTCACGCGATACTCGTGAGCTCGCGTGATTTGACAGTTCTGTTGCTACGTGACTTGATGATCAATTTGATTAGTTTGTTGTTCGCACACGGTGCAATTTGGCCCCGCCCAGAATGAAAAGGTTTGTTTCAGATGACTATAGTGGATGTTTTTTCTTCATGCTTACTCAAAGACATGCAGACACAATGACCTTTAAATTTACACATGCCTTGAAAACTATGGTGTAAACCGGGGAGGAGGGTAATGGGTACTCTGACCGGGTAACCATCCGCGTGCCAAACAATGTTAGACCTGGGCAGGTCTTGAGACTTGCAATGATATGTTGTGAGGGAAGGGGGTATACCTGGGAACAAATATTACCCCTCCCTGGACATGAACATTGTAGAAATACATTCAAAAGAAGAAAAACAAATCCAAAAACTTTATACTTCAAACTTCTTATAATGGAGCAAACTACACGAGAGCTTGGAATGTACATTCATGTACATCGATGTACATTCTAGGAGTAGAAACTGTGTCAACACGACGATGCGTCAACCAGATGTGGATGTACACTTCGTATTCAACCGCACGTATGTAAAATTTAGCACCTACTCATTATACCTACGCTACTACCAAGCCACGCGCACACACTCGCAGTTTATGAGGCGCAAGAACGTATTGAGTTGAATGTACATGGGTGAATATCTCAGAAATCTACATGGATGTACATTTCAAGCTCTTGTGTAGTTTGCCCCAATATCTGCTTAAGACACAATGCCACAATCACATCACTTGGGCTTTTTACAGCGTTGTGGCATCCAAATCAGTTGTTTTTCTCAAATCTGTAAAAGAGCCAAAAAATGCCTAGGATCAAAATCCCAAGTGGGTAATCTTTTTTTTTTAAATATACCCCCATTTAGTAGTTATTCAATATAATTTAACATCTGAAGTGATATACAAATCTATGTCAATGACATACCTAAAAATTTCATTTAACTCTTCAATTTACAGTGAAGGAGAGAATTTGTCTTGTGTGATTGTATTTGTGATTGTTTACTACTTCATAATCGCTGGCTGCATCTGGTTTGTCAATCTTGCGTTCTCTTGGCATCTATCATTCCGAGCACTGGGAACCCAGAGGGATGTTTTGGAAGGCAAAACGGCTTATTTCCATCTGGCTGCTTGGAGCATACCACTTGTGCTGGTTGTTACCATATTGGCCACCAATGAGGTATGTTTATAAGAATTATAATTTATAAATATATGAGTGGTACATGTTCAATAACTTTGTAGCCCAGGGTAGGAGAAAAGCTATGCAGTTTTTCCTTAACACAACATCAAAAGAATTGGGCTAATGATGTCATTCATGGCAAAGAGGTGTTGGATGTTGGAGCTTATGGCTTCATTTCTTTTTTCTTTCATTTTTGATGCTTAATTCTTTAACTTTGTAATTCAATTTTCTGTAACATTAAAACAAAAGCAGATATTTACTCGAAATTTGCCATAATTTTCATCAATATAGTTGACTTGCATAACATACAAATAAAAACTGCACAACTTATTTCTTTTGACCTTAGGCTACAAACTTATTAAACACCCCTTGTACATCAAACTTAAACGAAAACCTAGAAGGTCATAATTTAGCTCAGTTTTATTTGAATGAATGAATGAATACCACCTACATACTCTTAATTGTTTATTTTGATTCACAATAGCTTTGTCAAATTTGATGTTACAATTCAATGAAAATGACCCATAGAAAACACATAAATATTGTGGGAAGCTAATTTTTTCAGTGATTTGCAACTATTTTGATCATATCTCTTTACATAACTAGAGCATGTGCTTCCATGTTATATCAAAAATGTCACATCTGGTTTTGAGAAGTGAGGGGGAGGGTTGAAAAGTGATGGGGTCACATACTTGTTGAATTAAAACAGATATTCAACTGTGCTTAGTCCCAAAAGAGTGTTTGCAAATTATCAAGTGTAAGTGTCGCTCAAAGTGGTCACAAGTGGTAATACACTTTCCAGATTTTTGCCCTCCTCTTTAACTCATTGGCTATATTCGTTAAGCTTGTATGCTCAAGAGAAGTTCATAGAGTACTAAGCGAAGTCTTTATAATAAAGTAACATTTGTCTTTGTGTTTTTTAGGTTGATGGTGATTCAGTAGCAGGTATATGTTTTGTAGGATATCAGAACCATTACTACAGAGCAGGATTTGTGTTGGTACCATTGGGAGTTATGTTGGCAGTTGGAGGCTTCTTCCTTGTGAATGGTAGGTTGATATCCGGGGAAATGTGGTGTCAGAAAGGAGATCACAGAGTACCTATACTGCCCATGTTACTTTGCCAATGGTGTCATTGGCTATGGGGCTCTAATTTGGTTTTCAAGTCCACTCGAGACGAGCCATATCTCGTCCGGCCACGGGTGGGCGTATCATTTAGTTATGGTGCGTCTTTTTAGACCTCATCAAAGATGCGTATATTTGTAAAAAGTGCACCAAAACAAAATGTTTGGACACTCTACAATTTTGACAAGTTAGACAAAACTTTGAGACAAATCCGAATACCCCCTATTTTGTCTCCAAAAATGACGCAGAGTCCATGATCTCCCCTCTGATCTTTAATTACTACAAAGCAGGATTTTTCTTTTTAATTATGAACCATAAGAAATACTGGATGAACTAGTGCATTGAAAAGGTGGAGTTTGGTGGATAATGCAATGTCCTGATCGCTCCAGGCTTCATGTAGTATCCCTGAGCAGTTGATGCCAACAACAAGTTACAATCTACATTTAATATCGTTGTTGGAGTTTTTTGAAGGTGCAAGTGTTACTCCCAGATGCTTGAATTGATTAACCTGGTCTGGAGGTGCGTCACCCAATTTGATGTTAACTTTAAATTGATCTTCATGGGAGAATATCATAGCTTTGGTTTTTGGTATGCTAATCTCCATCCTGTATTTCTTGCTGACATCATGTACTTGTTCAATAAAGGTTTGAAGATCGTTTTCAGAGTCTGCAATATGAGAGTGATGTCATTGACAAAACGGGTCTTTCAATTTATGGCCATCAACATTAATGTCAAACTTCTTGCAGTTCTCTGAGGCTTCAGCCATGATAGTTTCTAGAAACACATTAGAAAGGTCTGGTGAGAAAAGACAGCCCTGTGGGACACCTGAATTGTTGTTTCAAACCAGTCAGTGAGATGCAAGGTTTCAGTCATCAAAAGAGTACAAAGTTAATCATGTGTATCCAATGTATTTCACTCTTTATAGGTTTGATTACACTGTGTAATCTTGAAAGAGATAATCCAGGATTACTGAATGACAAAGCTGCCACCAGGATTAAAGGGACTATTGCAAGGATAGGTAAGTTAATTTATGGTGTATATTTTGAGAATATATTAAATGAATTTGTGGAAATTTGCAATCTGATGCAGAGTCGAGGAAGGCGCTTAGACTGAATATACCCTAAGCCATCACACTATTTCTCAATTTCTTTGTGTATATAATCACACTAGTAACACTGCCCTCAAAAAGGCATACCTGCCAACTGTCCCGATTTTGTCGGGATCGTCCCGATTTACAACTCTCAAAATGGCCAAAAATCGGGACGCCCCGATTTTGAGATATTGAAAAAAATAAAATACAAGGAAAAGTCGCCAATATTTATGGTCTTGTGG
>JXSR01S003675.1:13212-25943 GCA_000969725.1 Ophiothrix spiculata
CGCGTGCACGTCTTTTTGTCCTGATTTTAGGTTTCACAATGTTGGCAGGTATGCAAAGGGGTTGCCTTTCTACTTTTTCAACAATATTTGAGAAAAACATCAGTAAATACTGTAATATTGGGTTGTATTAAAGCAGTGAAAGCAACCTAAATGTTATCAATTGTCAGTATAAGTGAACACTTTTCCTACTTTTTTTTTTTGCAATTTGTGGCAAAAGACATGCTTTTGTGTGTTTCTATCGTTTTATAACTATCTACAACTGAGTCATATTTCTGCGATGTGTGCATTTTTAGCTTTTCGTAAGTACATGGTGCTTCAGTTCTAGTGCTGATTTAAAAACCAATCTATATAACCCTACGGGGCTCTTTATAGATTGGATCTAAAAGGGAGGTCAGGGGATAAAGCTTCTGTCGCAAAATCCTCAAAAAGCAATAACCCAAATCTAGGGGAAACACTCCAACTAAATTTAGGGTTCAAAAATCGGGACAAAAAAATTGGGAAGATAAGACAATGAAATCACTGTTAATCGAAAATGGTAGCTTTTTATTTTGTGGATTGGACCTAATGGGAGATCAGGAGATACAGTATTTTACCCTCAACTGAAATAGAAATAAAAAACATGATCACACAAATCGCAAAGATATTGCATTGAAATCTATCACAAATCATGACACCTTACTAACAACACCAAACTAAATCCCACAAATAGCAATCACAAAACACAATAACCAAATTGCACAAAGAGTAATCATTTTATGCATTTTACAGTTTTTATTAATTATTCATACTATACCTAGCCATGTTATATTAATGCAACCTAATCCACGCAGTGTTCCCATTTGTGCTTTTTCATGACATAATGTTCTAATGTACATTTGTCCCCTGTGTTCTTATTGCAATATTTCAAGAAACGTGTAGTCCTATAAAACTAAAGAGAAAGAAAGATTTGTGAAGATTAAAAGCCCAACAATAACCCAAGTAAGCCAACCTCACAAGAAAGCTTAAGGATGGAGATTTACAAAAATCTCGACTTAAGAGATTTTGAGATCTGAAATCCAGTGCATGTGCGAAACTTCTTTTGAGATCGGGTATATGTGCTAACCAGGTTACAGTGGTGATAAGCAAATACTATATATAACCACTACACCAATCTGAGTAAAACATTATGAAAGGATGGAAGACACAATTCCTGGTGACATTTTTCTCTTTAAATCTTGAATGGTTTCTGTATTTTTCTTCCTGCAGGTTTATTTGCAACATTAGCTTTTGGATTTGTCTTCATAACATTTGCCTGCCATCTTTATGACTTTACACATCAAGCTCAGTGGGAAAAGGGATTCCAAGACTTTCTTGTGTAAGTCCAATTCGGTTCAACTCGTCATGTGAGTGCAAGAAAGTTGTATCTGCAATGGCTGCCCTAAGTTATATTTATTTTATAGCTTGTCACAAGAATGTGAAAAATCCCTCAAAATTCCACTGTCTTATGTCAGTGTCAGTGGTTCTTGAAATGGTTCTTCAGGTGACGGTGTCACTTGAAGAACCATTTCAAGAACCACTGACCCAAGACTGGAGATTATACATTGTGCAATCCAAAGTTATGACAAATCATGGCAGCTATTGCAGATACGACTTTCTTGCACTCACATACCGAACTGTGTCTGAACAGTATACAAGAATTATATCATCCGTTCAAAGCATTGTTGTCCATATTATCTGCTACAATATGACTAACATAAAAGTTACATGTACTAGAATCTATTTTTGTAGGTGATTATGGAGTTGCGCTAATTCCAATAGATTTGATGAAACATGGAGAAGAATGAGGGAATTTGAAGGGGGAATTGGCACTGGCCACCATAATGTTGGTTTACTTGGAGCTCATTTGTTCAGATACATGCTGGATAGCCAGTGAGATCATGACAGGGATCACATAAATCTGGATTTAAAGACGATCGCGGTGATCATTTTCACCAACACATGGCAGTATTAGTTACAGACATGTTGTTGGTCAGTGGTGCATGCAAGAATTTCTAATAGAACACATGTGCGTGGTAAAATGCAAAAATGCGATGCATGCACCTGTCATTTAGGCATTGTCTTTGTGGTAAGTGCTGAACGACATGAAAAAATGGTGCGAAATAATATTGACTGCTCCTGAACCAACAGGCTTTCAGTGGAGACTCTTTTGCGTGTGTTCCTATACCACAACATTACTGTTTTTAAAATATTTCCTACCGATAGAATTTTCCTATTTTTACCAGGCCAATTGACAGGGCCAGCACCCCCCCCCAGTATTCCTGGTTTCAAATCTTAAAAAGATCTTGTTTCTACATCTGTGATGGCTAACATATTATTTTTGATGACTTTTTTTCACTTTTAATATGTATTAAATTATCTCCAGAAGCTTTGTTTGATCTTTATCTAGTAAATCCATCTGAGGAACACATTTAGGATTTAGAAAACACAGATAGTCACACCACCATCACAAAATGATATACTGCAAAATTAATTCTCTGTCAATTTGAGCCATTTCTGTGTAAATATTTGTACTTTTTTGGATTTTACTACACTTTTAAGCTTTATTTGGAGCATTTCCGTAAGTGTTTAATTCTAAGTGGAATCTAGGGCAGGCTAGTCCCTTTAATTCGGTTTTGAAGTTATTTTATTTGGAGTCGCTTGTCAATTTGACTTTACAACCAATTGTTTATTAGCGAATCTATAGACTGACCCTCTGGACTGACCCTATCACTATGTTGGTGAGAAACAAAAGCCAACAATAACACATTACTGTGGAGCTGATTGGCAAACTAATGAGAACATCAAATTTAGGATTATGCCTTTTATCCGTACCCTGGCATTAGCTCAAAAGGGGGATATTATGATGTCTCTACATGTTGTATGTATGCATATATAGGTGGGTGGGGGTGGAGGGTGTGTGTGTTCGAGTTTGTTTAGGCATAAATTTGTTTCGATCTGCTTTATCTTGGAAACAACAAGGCCTACATGATATTTGGTAAGTGGGCGAGGCTTGGGCAAAAGCTTTCCTTCAACCAATTTGAAATTAAAATATGCTAATTAATAACCTAATTTGCGTAATTATCACAAAAATCAGCAATTAGGTTTGTCATATCTTCCATACCGTTGGACCTGCGTAAGTAAGTGAATGTAGACCGTAAGTACTGCCACCTGTGATTCAAGCTTAAAATATAACATTGCCAATTTGCTTGCAGATGTGAAGCTAATGTGACAATAATTGCGGGTACCAGTGCCAATAATGGGCCACTACCAAGTTGCTCCATAGCCGCTAGACCTAGTGTTACGGCTGTATTAATTCATCTTTTCTCTATGTTTGGAGCTGGAATTGCCATGAGTATGTGGGTATGGACGCCATCTACTATTGCAATATGGAAGCGCAGATGGAGAAAGTAAGTACAATTGGAACCTCTTCGCCTAGTTTATTCAAATAGCCTTTGGTCCAGTGTAAATATTGCAGTACAGAACAAAATAAGTGGCCAAATTTTGAGTGAAACAAGCGTGATCCTCCCAAAAGTCTTTAATGACAATTTATGTACTCGAAAAGCAGGTATTGTTAGTCATGTGATCACTCAAGGCCGAGGTCAACATTACTTTCTTAGTTTTCCTGAGTACTGAAGAAAAACTTGAGCTATAGCCAAACTTTTTGTGATGTTTTAACAAATTGAGTCAACATCATGGCTTTTTGATGTGAGCTGTGCTTTTGAATGAAACAAGATTTGCATAAAACCACTTGTAAATTTGCTTCAGGTTATCTTACAACCGGTTGTGTGCTAATGAGGTTTAAATCATTTCTAGAATATATCAAAAGGGGAATCATGAGTTGACAAAAGATGGTACCTGGTTTTGAAACCCATACCTGGGGCCGATTTCACTAACAATCAGGGATAGTCGCTAACCCCGTTTTGATCGCTAACTCAGAAAATGATCGCTAAATAACAGGTATTTTTAACAATTTAGCAATCATTTTTGGAGTTTATGATCATCGTAAAACGTTAGTTAAATCGGTCTCTTAAATTCTTATTACTGTATTTTTGTCTTGCCTGAAATTTTTTTAGAAGAGACATACCATTCCTTAAAACTGTCCGCCGTCCACATTTCTTGTGGAAACTTGGTGACATGAAGGGTTTCGGGATTAGCACACGCGACGCGCCTTTTTTGGGGGGTGGGTGGTGAAGGTCATTCAAGGTCAAAAGGTCATTTGAGGTCAAATTTCAAAATTGTTCTAAAAGTTGACCCGAGGTCATCCAAGGTCATTTTGAGGTCAAGGTCATAACTCATGAACCCCTGACCCCACATGGATTACACATAGACCATAGAAAGTCTTGGGTCAAGTCGAGGTCAAAAGGTCATCTGAGATCAAATTTCAAAAATGGTCAAAAAGTTGCCTTGAGATACATTCAAGGTCAAAAAGTTTATCCCAAGGTCATCCAAGGTCATGACCTGAGGTCATCCAAGGTCAAGGTCATAACTCATGAGCCCCTGACCCAACATGGATTAAACTTAGACCATAGAAAGTGCTTGACCCAAGGGCAAGGTTAAATGGTCATCTAAGGTGTCAAATTGTTCCATGCTGATGGATGATAAAGGTGGCGATCAACAAAGTAGGCGGTCAATGAAGTAGGCGGTCGATAACACAGGCGAGACTACTGGTTCGCGAACCATCTTGTTATTTATTAAGTTTCCCTGCATACTGCATCATGTAACTCGAGCATAATGCGCCCGATCGTCGGCGCTTCACAAGCACTGGAATTGGACCAATCACGTGCTGTAATACGTGCTTAAACAAGTTGACTTTCACGCAAACCACTGTAGCAACAAGCATCGTTCTCCAAAAAACCCGCGAACAGTGAAACTTAATTCTTAAATATACTGTATAATTGTTGCATTCCAATTGGTTAAGATATATGCATAAGATAAATGTATAAATTTTGATAATGAAGAAATCATTTGAATGTGATGATCTTAAACCAATAATTTAAGCCCCTATCACCTGTGACTTTTAATTTTTTCTGATGGACATTTTTTTTAGATATTAATACCTTTAAAATGATTTTGCCTTTGTGTGCTTTTTCTGTTGTGGGCATTTCTATGAATTATATTTGGGATCTCGAATTTAATTCCAGATGCATTTATATTAGTGCCAGAGAGTACATATTAAGTATTTTGGTGCAATTTTTTTTCATGATGAAAAAAGTTCAGAGATGAATGTCATTAGTTAGTCATGATTCTTAATTTCAAACTTGTTTGAGCTAAAATTTATTTTTGACCAAATCATAATCAACATTGGTCTCCTATTTCAGGATAACAAGGCAGCCCATCAATGAACCTCGAGCTCTAAAAGTTAAAAGCAAGAGTAAGATGATAGCAAAAGCTTACGGGAGGAAGAAAACAACAGCAGCAAGGATAGAAGAACATGAACGCTTGTCAGTCAGCTTTGAAGAAGTTTCTCATGATGATGCCATCGGTAAGGAATGTTTCATCATAAGGCCAAAAAAGAAAGTTTTTAAGTTGCCCTCAGCAACCGACCCTAGTCAAATATTTAAAAAAAAAATATGAGGGGTCGGGAAAGCACCCAATTTTGCTCAGATTGGGTGTTTTTTGAGAAAGTATTTTGAAAATAGTGGAAATGCACCCAAATTCTGCACTTTGGGTACTTTTTAAAATAATAATAATAAACAAATATATTTTCCGACCGCCCGACTCAATTTTTCAGAAATTCCACTTGAGGGCAACACAATTTTTTTTTGCCTAAGTCATGGTCACAATACTTCATAAGAACAGCTACCAACTGCATTCTGATGATTATTTGACCATTTTGTACACATTTTTAAAGGGTGTCAAAGTATGCTCACACATGTTCTTAAATAAATCAACTAAAGAAGATAAAAATAGTGGAAGTATTTCCTGAAAACATAGAACATGATTTGTGTGTTAATTTCAATAGAATAGAATTTTATGTTGGACCCAGCATGCTATTATGCAATGCCGCATCATAACCGTAGGG
Source organism: Ophiothrix spiculata (assembly GCA_000969725.1). Lineage (NCBI taxonomy): Eukaryota > Metazoa > Echinodermata > Ophiuroidea > Amphilepidida > Ophiotrichidae > Ophiothrix > Ophiothrix spiculata. The sequence goes on from JXSR01S003675.1 coordinate 19,253, forward strand.
TCGATAAAAAGAATGGTTTTAAATCGAGCGTAAGGCTTGCAGGAATAAAGTCAAAGAAGTTTCAGCGTGAAAAAATAACAACAAGAAGTTTCAGTATACTGGGATATAATAAAACATGTCGAGGGGGTGGGGGAACGGATTCCGCCCCTGGCTCTTTTAGAGTTAAACAGGATTAATGATAACTTATAGCAACAGAATGAAGATCAAGACAAGAGAATATCAAATGCAGTAATGATTTTGGCTCTAACTGGTCCTGAAGATTGAGTATAGTTTGTGTTGCACACCATTGATTTTGTTTCTTTACTTTTAAAATGCACATTTCAGGTATGAAGTTTGACTTACCAAGCAAGTCCAGCATGGATGAAGAATTTGATGAGGATGGTGTGCCTACCAAACTACTCAATAGAAGAGGTGCTGCTTGTGCCACTAAGAAGAAAAACAAAGGTATTCAGATGCTGAAAATGTATACTCTTGTATATTCAGATGCCGTGCATGTGTGAATTCATGCTGGGTATGGCACCATGTAGGATTTTTTGAGATATTGAGTAGCATTGAGTGACCAAAATGTGTGTGCATGTGAGGTAGGGGTAGGGGTGAGTGGTTATTTTTTGGGGGGCTAGAAATTAAAATTTTGACCTGAAAATCATTTTTTTGGTCTGATGGTGTATGCGCGTGTGTGTTGGGGGAGGTCTAATGATGCATACTTTCTCTGTACTTTTTTGCACTGGGTATTGGACTTGAAAATGCAAATAAAAAAATATTCAGGGAGTAGGATATTTTTTAGGGGGTATTATCTTACCCAAAACTTTTCAGGAAGAGACAAATGCCATTCTTTAAAACTGCCTCTCTTCAGGTGACACCTTCATACAACGTGGTAATATGGCTGATCGCGAGAGATACCTGTATATTGGGTACTTTTTTTTTCTTTAGACTGCATTATGGGAAATGCGATTTAAGTAGTCTATTTAATTCAGAATTGGACTAAAAAAAAAAAGGTTGTCTTAGGTTCCTCAGCCAGCTCAAAGCTTTTAGAAATCCAGATTTGGTCACATTTCCTTTTTTAAGGTGCTTTAGAATTTGGGTATCACTTACGTTCTCTTTTTTAAAGACAAAATAGTGGCCTAAAAATGCAATAAAATAGGATTTGCTCATTCACAAATCCTTTTTTTTACGTTAAAAAATGTAAAGCGCACAGATTTTCCTTTTGAGCCAAATGAACCTGAAAGACCCTTTTTTGCCTTTTCAAATAGGCCTACTAACACATAAAAATCATTTGTATATTTTCAGACTCCTCAAAAAGCAGTAGAAGCAGAGTGGAAGCAGATGTTGTGATTGAAGCCCCACCTCGTAGAAGCAGACACAGGCGATCTAAACACGCTGTGAAATTTGAACAGACTCCCATGAAACCCACCAACATGGCATTCATCGAGGAAGAAGATGAAGAAGCCATGGCACGGTATGAAGAGGAAGAAGAGGAGGAGCATAAACAGATTTTAAGCTTTATTCAAGGATATCGAAAAAGTCGTGAGAGCACACCGGAAGAATTTCAGTTTATGCCGGGTCAAACTGATGAGTCTGATACGCAAGGAATATTAAATGAAGAAAATAAAGAAAATGAATTAATGCAAGGAAATGAGACTTCCATGCAACAACAATTACAGCAGGATGATTTTGATTTGGTTAATTATATGAATTATCAACAGCAAGGATATCAGGGTATGTACCCTAATGGAATGGTCCCATTGCAGGGCTACTTTGTTAATTACCCCCAAGATTATTTACCCCAAGGGTACACTCAAAGGTACACACAAGGATACACTCAAAGTTATCCTCAAGGTGTACCTATGGCTTATTGTAACTGTAAAGCATGCATGGACTTACTTAATGATTACAGACAAGTCATTGAAAACACTCAAAATAATAGTGAAATTACTACCACTCAGGGAATATCTCAGTATGACATGACTGGAGGAACGATTTCTCCACCTTCGACCCCGGGTCAGCTGACCCCAGGTCGCTTGACTCCAGCAAGTACAATATCTTCTATAGAATACTATGAGGATGGTGTGAGCACTGATGATGATGTAGAACTTCCTCCTCATCTGTGTGGTTCTGTCACCCCAGAGGAGCGCCATACCTTTGGTCCGTCTAAGACTGGACCGCATTCCATTGCAGCACGCAGGAGACAGATCCCCATGGGGCATCAGGTCAGCCATTTTCCCAGAGGATACTGGCCCATGGGCCAGGTTATGATGGAGCCTCAACCTGAACAGTATTTGTTTGATCCTTTTCGGTGAGTAACGCCTCCGTTTTAGAAGGACATCAGGTGAGCAATTTCCAGAGGATACTGGTCCATGGCCAGGATATGGCCGACCAACAACCTTGACAGTGACTCTGTTTCGATGAGTAACATCTCCCTTTTAGAGAGACATCAGGTCAGCCCATGGCCAGGATATGGTGGACCCACAACTGGACAGTATTTGTATTCTTTTTGATTAGTAAGGCCTTCACCATTTTACCGGTAATGGTTTCTAGAAATCTTTCATGAAATTTGTTTTATTTTGTTATAACCCATAATCATACTGTGGAACCTCGTTAACACAATCTGTTAGCACAAAAACACAAATAGGATGTTTTGTCCCAAGAATTGATTTCCTATGTGAATTCAGTTGGATAACACAAAATCCTGAGAACATAAACTAAACTTTTTGACCAGAGTGATTTTGTGTTAATGAGGTTCCACTGTATAACAAAATAAAGATTTCATGATTCTGAAATTTTCCTGCTGTTGAATATCTTATCATAATAAGTCAATGATTACTTCGGTCAAATTGCTGCAAGCTAGCACAAAACCTCAAGTTAAATTTGTTAAGGTGGGAGTCATCTCTGGTCTTTATGACCTTTGGAATTCCTCCTCTGTAATCAACTTAGATTGTAAGATATTTGTTATGTGAATATCATGTATTATAATTGATTATGGAAATAAACTTGCATTAAGAGGCAACACTGAGTAGGAAGCTTTTTAAATTCTTCTGAGGCACAAATTAAGAATATTTTTAGGTACTATAAGTCTCTGTTGTGCATTTTATTAATCATTTAAAAGAAATAGAAATGACATACATTTAAGTGCCTGTTTAGTAATTGAAAGTGTTCTTATAATTTGTTACATATGTACTACCTCAAGGCAAGTAGAAATTCTAAATTTGTCCATGTGTTGTGTTTATATCCTAAATCCAGAGGTTTTCTGTGAAATCTGTTTGGTAGCTAGGATATTATCAAATAACCTATTCCAGGAATTACAAAAGTAGAAAAGAAATCAACAAATATTTAAAGAGAGTTTTAATTCAAAATATTTATACCCCCCCCCCCTTTGAGTAAGTGGAGTATTCAATTTAAAATGAAGTATTCCAATGGACATCAGATTCACAAATCCCTGCCGTGCAATACAGTCTTTAACTATTTAGTGATCTGTTTTCCGTAGAAAAATGTTTGCAATTTTGTGTTTATCTTTTTATAAATAATTTTCTTAAAATATGAAAATCTCTAGGCAAAGAGGAAAACTCTTGATGCATCAGACCATGTGTACATTTATTTTGACCGATCCGTCTAGGATTTCTCAATTTTGTTAATGAATTGTCAAAGCAGTATATTGTCAAACCATTCACAACTTCAAGCTGGACCCCTCATAGTGCTGTGAAGGATTTAGATTCTCCTTTTTAAAATCCCTGTACAGTGCATAATTTTCATCCTCAATCATACAAGTCCGCACTGCAAATGAAGAAGAAGAATAGCTACAGATGAGATTTGATGACTTGGCTAAATTTGTATTAAAATGTCCAGTAACTTATGATACAATTTTTTTATGGAATTGGAATTTGAGATGAGCATGCATACAAGCACTCGTGTTACTTCCATTTTAAATTGGTAGGTACGTACGCCTATGTCCAGCAAGAGCTGATTATGTGCAAATCAAACTGATTTTTGAAGGTCTAGTGAACTGAAGTTTCAGCCAAAATAACTATCAAACACTACTCAACTTATTAAGTGCCATAAAGTAAGATTTGATTGTATTGTTTTAACAACATTTATCTTTTAATATTTGATTGATTCAAGTGGTAGTAGATCTATGTGTTTCAAAAATGTTTCTGTATAGCAAAAACTTAGTAAGCAAGCTATCATGTCTATTTTTCACAAATACTACGTTTTTACATGTTTAAATTTGGTCAATTTCAAGTTTCAAAATGTTATTAATCTTACCATATGTGTGTATTTTTGAATGCCCCTGAAAGCAATAAACGAGGCTTTGATCATGGAGGAAATAAGGCAATTATATATTTCTGAGCTGGATTTCATATAACAGTATTGGTGTAGTATTTAAGCTTACATAAGTTTTGATGTTGAAAATCTGTCTTAGGCAAAATAAAAAAGTTGTTTGGTTGTCCTCCACCGCCCGCACCTATTTTTAGAAACTGGAAAAAAGGTTTTACTGTACAAAAGTATACCACGCCTAATTTTAAGATTTCCAAAAAAGTTTTTTCTTTCTTTGAGGATTTTGATCTTTTGAAAATATTTTTTATGAGTTGTTTTTTTCATATTAATAATGTTTTTAAACTTGTATAAAGAGATTTTTTGATACAGTAGACTTATTTGCATCTTTATAGAGGCCATAATTTCGTGAAGCTTCGACTTACATTTGAAAAGAAATCTTCTAAAAAAATCTGCCCGTCCACACTTGCTCAAAAAAAGTTGTGAAGGACAACCAAACAATTTTTTTTTTGGCCTTATTGTAATGCTTATTAACACCTGATTCAGTAGTCATCAGTGGGCGCATCGGAACTTCATGTCTAAATATACAGTTTTATAAACACATTTTAATTTTGTCCCCTTTTGAATAACAGCAATGCTCTTATTGATAATGACTGAATCAAGTACAGTGTGTGCTCAAATTCAAAGGATTATTACTCTATGCAAAGACATGTGTATAAGACAAATGTATATTTTTATATGTATATATATGGAAATTTAGATGTAGACAACATACTGATAATGGAGTGGCTACATAACAATGTCTTTATAGAAATCATTCTCTCTGTTCTGACATACCGATACATGAGGTCGTTTTTGAAAAAATGTGTAAGCTTGATTTCTTAAACTATAAAACATTTCCTTTTTCCTCCAGAAATTAGACAAGACAATGAAAATAGTTAAAATGGCAAGTCGCGCTCTTGTAATACAATTTTGAGATATATTTTTTATGCCAATGTTCAAAAAGATTTGGTGGTATATCAGAACACAAACTATAAATTTTGTATGGCATATAAGTTCTTACGAAGGCCTATTTTCTTAGAATATTTCTTTTGTTATTCCTTTAAATAGTCAAGTGTTGGTATGTCCGAACACAAACTTTTGGCATATCATGTTTTGTATTTATTTCTTAATGATCATGATGGAAGTTATATAACAAAGTTGTTACTGTATAAGTTTTATATTTCGCGCTACATTTTATTTTCACACTTTTTGCGCTCAGCTCGCTTTGCATGAAAATTAATGTACTGCGAAAAATGCTTTGTGCATACCCCCACATGTAAAAAACATCACAAGCGCAACAATTAAAACGTGCAAAATGATTCAAAATCGCGAACAGGGTTCCCAGCCCATCAGGGAAATAAGAGATAATTATTTTATTTTTTTCCAGTCAGGGAATTTGATAAAAATGCTGAATTTTGATTGGCCCAAAAGTCTAAAGTAGTCTGTTAGAATCATTTTCCCTGGTGTGTCAGGTCTCTGTACTTTTAGGTTTATATCATGGTCATAGGATTTGAAAAGTAACCTATTTTGGCATTTTTTCATAAAAATAATTAACATGGAAATTTTAGATTTCATCAGGGAAAAGTCAGGGAATTTTGTTCTTGTAAAATGCTGGGAACCCTAGCGAAAATTACAGAGCGTGAAAATATTGGTGTTATGAACAGCTATTTTGATGAATATGGAATTTCTTTGCATTACACTTGTACACTTAAAATCATTTGTGAATTATAGAAGACTAATGAGAACTAGAGAACTGATTGACAGTTTAGGCTTGTAGTTGAACACATCAGCTATAGGCGCATTAGGCCAGTTATGCTCCACATAGTAAAAAGCAGTATGTGCATTAATAAAGCATAGCAGATACATCCTATATAGCATACAATTTCGCTTCAATTCCACTACCATGCTTTTAGAGTTTAGAGTGAAATGTTTCACATCCTACTACTCCCTCATTCTGTGATATGTTTTGTGATAGCAGATATTTCACAACTTGCATATATTCAGATTGGCTATGCTAGCTTACAGTAAAAAATACAGTAGAGTACAAAATATGTGACACACCACATCCAAAGTTCATCTTTGCTGCTAAACATGTTCGCCAGTTCATGACTTAGCACAGAGATTATAGCCACGCTGGTCTGTGATACAGTGGAAACAAATTAAAATTAGCAAGAAAATAAAAATGAAATTTTATGGCGTTTTCATCATAATGATGGGTCAATTTTCAAAATTATGCCTCATTTTAAAGCCTAATTAAACCATTCTCTTTTAGTTAATACAAAATTGTATTTCGCCAAAGGCCGCACTGTTGTACCTTTCAGTGTGGTGAGTCACACATGTCAAACATATCAGTATTTCCCAATTAATCAAAGGTGCTTTTACA
>JXSR01S003675.1:26018-45265 GCA_000969725.1 Ophiothrix spiculata
TCTCGAAATGTTTGAAAAAATGTTGAGGCAATCGATATATATTGTGTGTTTCATTTTACTGGCGATCAAAAGTTTTTATAATATATATATATATATTGATATATATTATATTGCCAATGTATTATTTTATGTTAATATTAATTGATAATATTTCTGAAACTAGATTGTTGTCATACATGAAATGTAACTGAAGTCCAGGTTTATGTTACAACGTATTGGGCAAATATGCAGTGTTTGTTGTTTGTAGATGTAAGTTTTGAATGCGTAAATGCTACGTTTCTTTAGTGCTTGTAGTCTCAGTGGTGAGAGCACATTTTCCTGATGGTATGGGCCTATGCCCAGGACATAAATATGTGTTAAAAATACCTCCACAGACAATGTCCAAGTTAAGGTGTAACTTAAAACTTACAACCTTCATGAGAACTTGTAAAGTACAGTATTACTTTATCATATGTAGGGAAAAAAACACTGTCCATCTTTGCAATTTGCTGATCTCATACTGGCCCATACTTCATGATGATGATGACGACGACGATTATACATGTAGTGCCTTTTGACTTGCACAATTTTCAAATGTTATAATCATGTTCAAAAATCAAAAAATGTATTCATTAGCAAAATAGTCTTCCTGAATCATAAAATAGCCTTTTTGAAAAGTACCATTTTATCATGTTTATAAGGTTTTCTTCAAATGGTAAAAACTATTTGAAATCATGTACATGTGATTGTGTTAGAGCAAGCAACTCTCTCAAATTTATTAATGCAGTTGACTTATCAGGTATACACTGTATAAGCAACACCCCAAGGAGTATTCACACAGGGGACCAACTGCTCAACATGACTCTGGGACCACAGAGCAATGTAAGCCCAAGGAAACAAGGAGGCCTGCTCCAACCGTGCGATAGACCTTTTCAAAACACAACTTTCCAAAGCTGATTTTACACTTTCCGGCAATTGCCGACAGAAAAGTGACTCTTCAACACAATAACCAGAATGTTAAGTTCACGTTCTCGTTAAGTGGTTGTGTACAAATTCGAACTTGTCATTATCGTTAGCAGTAAAAACTCACTTTCAGTGTGATCGCCCTGATGTGACTTGAAATCTTAAGCTTAATTAGCCCATTTCAAATGGAAATTTCACTCTTTGTGTCGGTGAGCTTATGGTACCATCAGCCAAAAGTTGTTCAGAATTAGTGTATCTAATAATGTATGGGTCTGGTTCTATTTATTTTTCACTTTTATTGCACTGAAATGTGAGAGATTTTTCGGAAAATTTTGTTGACAAAATCGTACATACTAATGAACTTGTACGTGATTGGTTGAAAAAATGGCCATGTGATCAATGTTCTGGAGACTTCCGAATGGATTTTGAAAAGGTCTATTGGGGCTAGAACCCCGACTTTTGTATTAAGAGTGCTGTGCTCTAACCGCACAGCCACGTATATATTAACAATAGTAACGACAAGGTAATTGACTTAATGGTTTTTCTTCCAAGTGTGATTTTGTGCAAAAAATGTAATCATGAAATAGATACCCTAAAACAAGTGGTACTGTTACTTGGCCACTATACTTTTATGTAGGTAATAAATCTCTAAAAAGAACACTAGTTATGTTGCCCAAGTACTGATATTCTTGACTTTCAGTACGAGTATTTGAAATATTTTTAATAGGTGAGTTTGATAAATCATATTAGAACGCATTATGGGTAAAATATTTACATTTTGGATGGGGATATACTAAACACATCCCTCTGTTGACTACTTTCCTGGATTTTGTCATATTGTTTGCAAGAAACATCACTGAAAGTTTTTAGCCATTGTAGCTAGTGTTTGAACTCAGTTATTATTACTCTTGTATGATTTTAAGCATTTGAGGGGTGCTCTGGCAAAATGAGAGGAAAGTCGCAAATTTCAAAATTGAGTTTGACATAATATGCATTTGCTACTTTCCTCTAATTTTGCCAGAGCAGCCCACATTTTATTCCTTTCTAAATGATGCATTGATTAATTTAACGCCAAAACCAGAATCTTTTATTATGCTTTTTATTTTGTTTTTTAAAATCAAAACAGGTTTTTAATATTGTTGCATGTTAGCCCTGGCCTATTTTACATCATTTGCAGTATTTTCACACTAGCCAGGATTTTTCCTAAGAACCCAGTTTCACTGTTATTTTCCATCCATGTTACCTGGGTATTGTGTGCTTGAAATTGCTCAGCTTTTACCAAATGTGTCTTCCTGTACTAACACAAGTAACTTTTGTATACTCATGTACATAAAATAGAACTAATTGCCAAACCTTGTATTCAGTACAATGATGTATATTAAATCCTATATCGTACCATGTGTACCAAAATGAATTCAAGATTTCTCTTTATTTGTGAAATGATTGTTTTATTAAAGACAGCATAATCATAATAGTTTATCTCAAGGTTGTTTTTCACTCATTTGCAGGGTTTTTATTGCCGACGCTTGTTGTTGTACCAATGCACCAACTTACGCACGTATCGGCAGTGCATGATTTGATTTTGATTGCTTATTACCACGCATTTCACACACTCGCGTTAAGAGCGGCATGCATGACCCGATCTTGAATGCAAAACAATTTTGAGAAAAATTATATGAATACATGAATTAAGAGCTTTTTTACAAAACCTCTTACATTCACTCCAGAGGGTGTTTTAAGCAATTCCCAACATTCAATTTAAACGGCTATTTCCACAGATATAAATAACACACTGAGTGAACCAAATGCCATAGACTTAAATGATAAAACTACTGATGGAAATCCTGCTATAGAAAATTTATTATATTGTCGAAGTGTGAATGAAAAAGACCTTCAGAAAAGGGATAATCGCAGCTTGATATCAATGTAAACAAATCTACGGGCCTCAATCATGAATTGGACGCATCAAAATTGACCGCGCATGCATTGATTTTGTCTCATTTCACTCGCATATGAAATACGCGTTTAATTAACCTTAAAAATATAGTTTTGAGTTCTTTTAGGTTCTTAGAATCCGAGCCATATTAGAATGAATATTAAATCCAATTCTGTGTGGTGGGTGGATGCCTAGGTGCATGCAATGACCTGCATCGCATCATGGTTCGAGCTGAATATGATCACATCAAGTGGATGGGCCCAGTAAAGGTGGATATGGATTAATCTATAATCCTCAATTATTTTGGCCAAAGCACCACTTGCATTTGGGCATTTTCACGGTAACGGAAGGACAATCACAGAATTTTTCTGTATTTCAAACACATACATTGCCAAAATTGAATTGGATAAAATAAAACTCCATAAAAATTCCATATTTAGTTGAGTATACCTGAAAGCATTCATATTCAACAGGAATTTTTTCATTAAAATTCCTCTGTCGCAAAATAAGCATATTAATGAGGTCGGTCACGGAAGGACAGCAAAACGGACATGGTTTTTCACCTGGAGTACATTTTTGAAAATTTCATGGTCACAGAAGGACGGTAACGGAAGGACAATTTGTCTGCTGATTTTTGGGTGCACTGAACCGTAAAGCCTGGTCAGGATTAACAAAAAATACAACCTCAAGTGTAAATTTGATCCTTATTTAAGCCATTTAGAACAATAACACCGAAGTAAACAACCAAGAATGGGTTGAAAAAATCAAATAAAAATTACTACTTTTCATTATGAAAATCAAGAAATTTGACCAAAAATTAGGTTCATTTTAAAGAGCTTCAAAATAGCTTTCTTTTGATACCAAATATATGGTGGTAGCATTTTTCATTGGATAGTTCATCCTTTTTTCAATATTTCTCTCATGTCCACTTTTTCGTGAAAATGCCCATTTGTAAAAGAGTTTGAAATTGCGACAATGTGTTAAAAAAAGTCCAGTGGTTGATTTCACTAAACAATTGTGATGCATCGTAGCTGCGATGTGTTCAGTACAGAGCTAGACTGTATTTCACAAAGACATAAAAACACTTCGCAAGGGTGCGATGCGTTGCAAGGTATACGAATATTGCACAGGGAAAATTTCCAACACATCACAACTTTGCGATGAGCCAAAAGGTGATCGTAAATTTGCGATGAGTGAACGATGCATTTTAATGTTAGTGAAATCGACCACAGCTTTCTTTTCTTTATTATCACTGGGTTTAAAAGTGCCACATAGGATCATCTAACTGACCATTTAACCTTATCCAGCCAACTTTCTGAACATTTTAGAATTTGACCTCCAGTGAACTTTTAACCTTGCATTACTTTGACCTGACCCTAATAGTGTCTGTTTAACCTAAGTTCAGGCAAGACGAAAATTGGATAAACAGACAAGGGATGTAGACCAGTCACATGTAATTCTAGCTGTTTTTAATTTCATGAATCATGATTATTCATTTTATTTGCATAAATCATTTAATAATATATACATACATTATTATACAACAAAAGAAGTAAAATATTAACATATGCTACACATTTTTTGGGGAAAAAAAATATTTGTTGGAACTTTTCCGTAACGATATTTGTAAAACACTAGTAACCAATATGATACCAGCTATTTTCAATGAGTAGTACTTTGTTACAGATCTTTGTAGATTCTAAAAGTACAATGCTATCAAAGTGTTCTGGTTTTAATTTTTTTCACATTTTGCCAGCAAATGCAACATCATGAAATCAAATTTGGGCACTTCTTAGTAATTTGAAAATGCTGGCTAAGTGAATATTGATTCCCACATGATTACATCAAGTTACACTAGCCAATCCAATGAGAAACCCAGGTGACAGTTATCACTGTTATGGTATATAATACGCCATTGTTTAAAATCATGAAATAGCCGAGTTTTAGTTCTGCAATTGCAAAACCCCAAACTTGTATCGAAGGTCTGATACTGGGATACAATCATAGTACAATGAATGGGTATGCTGAAAAGCAAGGTACAGTTAATAATTCAGCCCATATACAGTGAAGACTTGAAAGTGCGAGTTCCCCATTGGCCCCGGGCTTTCCCAGGGCAAGGGTCATGAGCTGCTAGAAGAATATTGGGCAAATTAGCAAGTCTAGGGAAATGTTGGGAGAAACTGGTAGGGTGGTGTATGATAGCACTAAAGTTAAGACAAAAAATCCGGAACTTTGCAAAGCCTACTGTTAAAGCGCTCGCCCTCTTAACTAGGGATCCTGGGTCCACTTAAAGGGGCTTGGTCCGATTTTTCAAAATGTAGTTTTCAATGTCATATGAAAGGTGACTACTCAAGAGGTATTAGTTTCAAATTTCAGGTGAATCGGTCAAACCGTTTTGATTTTATATTTCAGAGCCACCTATACGTTATTGTGTAAAATTAATTATGGTTACCATAATTAGACATAAATATCTCCAAAATGAAACATAACTCAGCCGTAAAATTTCACATGGGTTATGAGAAAAATATGAGCAACATTTTGGTACCAAAATCTCGAAATGTTTGAAAAAATGTTGAGGCAATCGGACTAAGCTCCTCTAAGGCCCCCTGGTGGGGTCTCTGGGCAACGCCCTGGTGGCGGATCAACCAGAAGACTTGATTCATGTGCAGGATTGTGTCCTTTTGCCAAAATGTTCCCATTCAATGGCAATGTTCTATTCATTCTTTTCAAGAACAATGCTATTCTACCAATAGATACAATACTGTACCTTGATGGAGTACGAGGTTATTTAATTTAGTAAAATGTCAGTAATTGTGTAAATACTTAATTAAAATCTTATTCTTAGAATATCATTTTAGCCGTCGATAGCATTTAGCCTAGCAACTGACAAATTTATCATCAACCAACACTGATATCAGCTCTAATAGCACTAGCGTTCGAGGCTATCAAGAAGTGTTTTGAATGACGTTGACATGGGGTTTCAAATATTTCTTGGTAATTTTAATCAGAAAACAAATATGCTGAAATTTTGATTTTGCTGTGGATGGTTCTTAGGATCTTTTGGGAGCCTTTGAGGGTGGTTGGCTAGAAAAGGAGAGCTGAGGTGGGGAGTACTGGTCCTGATACCAACTGAACGACAATGACACAAATCTACTGAAGATTGCTCCGATGCACGGCCCTGTGTGCATCCTGGGGTGTGCATTTAATTTATAGAGTGCAAATACAGGGTGTACCAAAATGATTAGTACTCAGAATAAATAAATGCATAAAAATACTTCCAGTTCCATTTTGAAATTCGGAAATATCTTAATTGGTAGTACATTTCTTTGTCTTTAATTTGCAAAAAGAATGAGAACATTTTGTCATTTCATTTCGTTTTGAAAACTTGCCACGGATTTGATTTGTTGCCTTTCCATTTCTATGAAGACAGAAATCGGTAATACCCTGGTCACATAAGCTTGCGGCGAGGTTACGATGTGTTTACGGCGTCATACCAGGTAGATTTCAGCAGACGACCGGACACCGGCCGGAGTCCGACCGGTGTCCGGTCGGTGTCCGTAACGCCGTAAGACGCCTGAAGCATGCCACAAGAATTTAATTCTGAGTTAAAACCTTGCGGCGTGTATACGATGTCTTCAGTTATGGTCTAATAACCACCGGAGTCCGACCGGTGTCCGACCGGGCATCGCAAGAGCTCGCAAGCATTCAGCGGTGTCATACCGATGTCATACCGGCGTTGCGGCTTTGCAGACGCCGGTCGGACACCGGTGGTTATGTGACCAGGGTGTAACTCCGTCTGCAAGAGATTTTGATTTATGTTTTCTACCTTAGAATATAATTTTACTTTCAAATTGCCAAAATCTAATGTTGAAAGCTCAGTTTGACTTCTCATGTCATGAAAAATGACCCTAATGATTATACTTGCTATTGATAAAATAGAAATGTTACATATCTTTTTTAAAAGTAAATGTATAATATGATAATATTACCTGTCTTTATTTAAATGTCTCTTTATACATTTTTTTTCACAAAATAAGTTCATGACTGTAAACAATTTGCTGAAATGCTTAATCTATCAAAATATTTATAGATATTTATTTGCAATAGTCCTGTGTGATGCCTATTGCATGCTTCTGATTGTCACTTAACGATAACTTTCTGATGTTGCAAATTGGCAAATCATGCACTTACACGGAACTCGATTCAATTTGAAAATTACCTAGCAAAAAACACCACACAATATTCATTCTGCCCATTTCCAGATAATCTGTGGCTTTGATATTGTATAAGATACAATTTTACTTCAAATGTCTTGGGCTGTTCCACATGACTGATCACATGTTAAACACTAACAACTTTGATGTCTTGCTTTGGCATAATAGCCCGTGGCGAGTTTGTAAAAAGACATAATTTCTTCTAACTGACGTAAACTCCGATTGTGTGCATCAATTTTCAAAATTCTTTTTTTAAATGGAAGCTATCGAATTGGTCTTTTTATATCAGTGAACAAAGTTATGCTAACTTTTATAGATTCTGAGTAAAAAAATCACAAAGTTGAGTACTAATTATTTTGATACACATTGTATAACGGTACAACGAGCAGCATTAGTTATTTTTCAACCTTATTGTTGTACTGATGTGCCATTATTGTTATAATCTTTTAATTTTGCTGCTACATGGTTCTGATGACCTTGCCAACAACCCCACTCCCCCAGTCCTTAATCTGATCATTTTGATCATAAAATAACCAAAACTGTGTTGTAAACATTGAATAATAACGTTATTTTCATCAAGTTGGTCATCAAGAGTCACGTTATCAAATCTTCACTGTCGGTATCAATGCATCTGAAAAATAGGTAAACGATGTCCGAAAAATAGCCATATTGTGTGACAATCGTAGACATATTTGTGATTGTATTTAGATAGTCGTTGATGGTCTTCAGAAAAAAATGGACAGACGTATGAGAATTGATACAATGAAAATGTAAACCAATCCTTGTCAATCAATCCACTCTTATTTCAAAGAAGAAATAGATTGTTTCGTAAGTGTTTGAATATAGGCAAACTTGCCCTACATCCGGACTGACTGATGGGTATCCATATGGTGCCCATTTCATAGTCCCCCTGTGAAACCTGTTTCGACAGGGACAATAAATGATGAACCTGCTACGAGTCAGCGCACCAGCTTGCTAAACCATCAATTGACATTGTGGTAATAAATAGACTAAATATAATTTATTTGAAACAAAAAATAACAAAATAGAAAACATCCGTCAAAAAAAGCGGAATAAAAAATCCAAAATAAAATACTATTTGATTGACTACGCTTGGTGCTAATGTTGTTTACTTCTGTACTGTAAGGTTAAGTCTCCACCACTCTTCCAGATAAAATGTTTGACAGTTCTCAAGTCCATGTTTGGGTCAAGCACCTGTAACAAAAGTAAAAAAATAAAGGAATATGTCAAGGGGATAATTACTTTCAGTATTGCATCTCATTGTTCTGCACAATGAAATGTTTTTAATGCAATGGTTTTTTTTTTAGAAAATTAAGCTATACACAATTTATCTTAATGTTCAGTTTTGCTGTTTAAAATGCAAATTTATGCATAATTTTTCCCTGGTAAAAGGTCTAATTATGGTCAAATCTTAAAAGTCATGGCCATTAACTCCACAACAATTGACCCTGTGGACCAAACTTGATCCATAAATAGTAATTGGTCCCCTGAGTGTTTTATGGGGAGGTCTCATCAAGATCAAGTAAGGTCAAATATCAACTTGTGGTCAAAGCTTAAAATTGTCTGTCTAGATGAGCTAAGGTCATCACAGGTTGTTTCAAGGTCACTGCCATAACCTAAAATACATTGACCTAATGTGGACCCAACTCAGTTAAATGCTAGCAGAATTAAATGCACACTTTGCCTAGCATCCATCAAGCCATTGGAAAGGTATTACATTGTATTTTCTTTTCTTCCTTAATTTTTTACAATGCTAGACCTGACAAGGTGAATATTCAGTCTTATATACTGACTGGCTTGATTTTACTAAAAAATGGTATATAAAACGATTACTGACTGATTTTTCTTTCTGGCAATAGCAAAATTTATTACCCCTCAGTAGTTTTTTTCGACACTGAAGGTCAAAGAAAACAGTATACAGTCTTAAGATCACTGTGGAGCAATAGTTACTATTGCCGTCATGAGAATTCAATATTTTACAAACATACAATGCGTATTTCTCACCACACACATCCCTGGCCTCACCTGGCATTGGTATCTTGAGCCTGTGGTTAGATACATTGCTTTAATCATGGTTTAAAGCTTGAGCAATAACCACAATATCTAAAGTAATAATTGCATTACAGGTTACTGATTATCACAATGTGCTGACCTCACTGGGCAAGTATTATCACACAGGCCAATTTAGTATTCAAGAATTGATCGAAACAGGGTTGGGATGGGAATGTCCGTAAGCACTGATTTTACATACCGGTAGGTGTCTTTTCTACACACCTTGAAAAATCTGGCCAAAAATTCATAATACTAAAATTTGTCCAAAGCACTGTTTATCTTCTGCCACTTTATATGATATTTGGTACTTGCACGGTTCACCATTTGTGGGGAGAGCCTCGATTTGACAGTCAGTTAAACTAGTATGTTATACAACGATGTATTTACTTCATGCAAGGTCAATGGTTTTTTTGAAAGAGGGAATCAAACTGTTAATGTAATATTATTTAATTTCCCATTCATCTCGCAAGCCAGGTCGAGGCTGTCCCCAAAATGGCAAAACTGTGCAATAGGTCTATAAGCCCACAAGCTCTTGACAGGTGTTAAATAAATTCTGCTGATTGATTAATGGTTTTACCTGATCTTGACAGAGTAATTCTACTTTTTCTTCTGATATTGAGCTGAAATCTTCCGTCTCGGCATCACTGCCACCGTTCTTGCCATTCGTTGCAATAGACGATGAGTTATCTGCACCCATCACTTTCTCATACACATGTTCTACCACCTTCCTGACTTGAAGCATATCACTTGCTGAAAGACGGTCCCTAAAAATGGAAGAAAGTGACAACCATTTTAAAAGCATAACATGACATTGATGATTTAACTTAGCTCTGAGGAGCTTGATTTTAGTTTCAAAATACATATTGGTTTGAGAAATATCAGATCTAGGCCCAGAAACACCTGGGGTCGATTTCACTAACATTACGATGCATCGTAGCTAACGAAGGGTTCAGCTCGTAACTAAAACTAGACTTCACAAAGACGCGAAAACCCTTTGTAAGTGTTCACCGCATCGTAAGATATATGAATTATGCATTAGAAAAATCGAACCCTTTGTAAACATAACGTGGGATCAAGAGGTGATTTTAGCTAATGATGGGTTTGGGTCTTACGATGGGTTAACGATGCATTTTAACGTTAGTGAAATCGACCCCAGGTCTACCTTGAATGTGGCATTTGCAAAATATCAATTCAAAATGATACAGTTCGGTCTTTGAGAGACAAATCTATCGAGCAGCTGTTCTATAAATTCAGAGTTCTGTCCTCCCCAAGTAAAAATCAAGCTCCGAATAAGTTGCAAATTTTTTTTATTGGTATCCAAGGTGTGAAAAGTTACAAATCACTAATTAAAATACCTCCAAAGGATTTTTATCTTGGTTTTTAAAACATTTGTCTTATGTTTTGGATGTTGGAACCTGATTAATATGATAGAATACACTTCAAAGGTAAAGTTTCTTATCAAATTAGAAATTCGACCTTGGACGTGATTTTTGACCATGCTCAGCTTCAATGGCCTGTATCTTGTAATTTACTATGCCGACCTTAAGGTACCTTTCGATATGACGGGGCACATATGTCGCATGAAAATGACTAACTTCTAAAAATAACTCCTGCATAACCAGTTTTGGAAAATCAAAGACTGATCGAATATATGATTGAATAATGATAGCACTTACTTTTTGAGTGTTTTTGTTCCTGATGTTGAGTGTGATTGTAAAAAGAAAGATATCTTGTTGAATTTGGGTTGATTTTTCTGAAAGAGAAAATAGATAAAAACATTACAACATATAATCAAGTATTAAACTTTGATTTTTGAATTATTGTTAAAGCAGGTTTCAGATATGCAAAGGGGTAAACATTTTTAAAGGCTACATAAGGACACACCTTTAGATTATTTTATTAATGGAATGAGGCAAGACTTTTAATCTTAAGTTTATAAGATTTTCTTACTTTTTTTTAAACGTTATTTAAAATTAAAAAAACAAACAAAAACAATGGCAGCTTCTAACCCACCCCAGCTGTAAGTCTAATGGTCCGTCCCTTACTCTATAATTTTCATCTTCGGACAAGTCAAATCATTTCAGTTTTAGCTAGATTAGGTTATGTGACTTACAGACTAGGAATTGCTTGCTTCCACATGCTAAACCGTCAGATAACTTTCAACTTTTGGACAACATTTTCCTGATATTTGGGCTATAGGAGCAAATTAGCAACAAGTAAGCCCAAATAGGAGCAAAAGCAAACCCAATTGCTGATCACAGTATGAGCACAAAATTATCTTCAACGTGCATACATTAAAAAGTATCCCTTACATAATGCAAAGTTCTAATAATAGTAGATTAAACATTAGAAAAGCAACTACTCATATCAAAGTTCTGAACAAAAGCATTTAATTTATCGACAACAAAAATATCCAAAACAGGATTGTGTCACAAACATCCGGACAATGATTTCCTATTATATGCTTATCTAATATAATGGAGATTGAAATTGACACTTTTGTTTAAACTTTTGACACCAAAACTCCACAAAATTATGTTCAAAAACATTGTCTATATTTTATTCTTACAAATTTAGAAAATAATGAAAGGAATATATTTATTCATGATGCTAAAAGGAAATATTGCAAAATATTACGGAAAACAACATTGTCTTTGACTAGTCATCGTGTTTAATAATTTTGTCTGTTATTCCTAATGCCAATACAAGGCATTTGTAGGAAATTATCTCTTACGTCTTACGATACCATAAATCATATTGATAGGTCGACATCAACCCAGCTGAAGGATGATAGCGTCACTCACAACATTGATTGCTGTGAGTAAATATAATTTCTGGTTGTCTAGATTTAAATATATTCTTGAACACAGAAAAGATACAATTAATTAGCAGATTCAGAGATGCAGTTTTGCATATGATCACTGTTAGAAGTTTGTACGAAGTGGTCAGAAAAACATTTGTACAGCATTCGTAGCAAGTCGTATGTGCAATTGTGACCAAACCATAAAACATGGATATGAAAAACAGGAGTTCTATTTCTACATAAATTTATTCACTCATTTCTTGCAAGACACACTTACATCAACTGTTATATCTACCACCCATTGAGGTACGGTTTCATTAAGCAGCATCCTTTCTGAGTCGCCGCCAGCATCGCGACAAAGAAACCTGAACAGAGTACGGCCGCCAACCTCGCTGAAGATAACTGGCGTGTGGCCTAGTACGCTGAAATATCCATTGCCTGTGCGTAGTGTCCCTGTGGATGTGTCCCTGGGTTCGTCACTACTAGTGTCCATACCATTACTAGCATGGGGAATCTCTTCTGGTTCAATTGTATGTGTTCTTGGCCAATGTTCCAGTAATGCTTGTAATAGTAAACCTCCAAAATTAACTGTGTGTGTAATACAAATGGAAGAAAAATAATAATAATTAACACATAACAGAAAAGTTTTGTTAACATATCCATCTTATGAGGGGTGATAAATAAGTTTGTGGTCTAAGATATAAGATTTGACTATTCAAATTTCATTAACATGTTATGCAATATAACTTAATTGATGAACAAACGAAATGCCCCCTCCCCTGCCACGAATTAGCGGGCGCTAGTGGGACAAAATTCATAAAATTGGGACAATAATTTGAGCTGTATTCCATTGTGTATATGGTCTTTTTTCATTTTCACAATGGTTGCTCTTTTTAACAACTTTCATCCATGATGCTTTGAAAATTAAAACAAACACAACAGGGACAATCTTGATTTTATTGATTTTAAGGTGGTATTAAAGGCAAAATGAAGTTACTCTGACTGAGATAAAAATAGGCCTGTTGCAGAGAGCTAAGCAAAAAAATCTTAATTCCAAAATTTGAGCCAAATCAGACAAATGGTTTTGAGATATTGCTGTTTAAAGTTTCTTTGTATTCTATTGTTTTTGCCAATATATTGATGAAGTTAATGAGGAAAACCGGCAAAATGTGTTCATTAATATTAATTTTTGCCAATATTTTTCCAATATTTTATGAATAAACCTTCATAATACTTTTACCTTTAATAATTTTAACTTGAAACTTTGCCAATGTGTTTCTATGACCTAAAACTTAAATGTATGATTTACCCGCCCATCTCATTAATTATGCAAATATGCAAATTAGATGGGCGGGTAAATCATATGTTAATGCTTTAGGCCATAGAAACACATTGGCAAAGTTTCAAGTCAAAATTATGTAAAATAAAAATAGTATGAAGGTTTATTCATAAGATATTGGTAAAATATTGGCAAATATGAATATTAATGAGCACATGTAGCCAATGTTGCTCATTAACTTTATCAATATATTGGCAAAAATGATAGAAAACAAAGAAATTAAAATCAAGCATATCTTGGCAACCGTATGTCTGATTTCCTTCAAACAAAAAACATTTTAGTTAGGGTTTTAAGCTCTACATGTTCAATGTAATCAAGTGTCTCTAAATGCAGTTTCTAATTTCCAGAAACATCCTTTCGATCCACGTTAAGGGTTAGGGTGGATATGTACATTAGTATCTTGGCCATCAATAAGCTCTACAGTGAGGTTTTGAATTCCCTTTTTTGACATGCATCACAATGCCCCGTGTATGATAGGGGTAAAGCACCAGCTCCATCCTATAACAACAGGAATTCATGTGTTGATATGTATCTGAATCACTTATAAAGCTGTTTTTATGGTTGTCAGTACCCGATCATCATGTAACAAAATAGCTCAATCCTGATTCATGTCATGTGATCTTTTACCTAACCATACAAGAAGATGCAGCGAAGGTAATACAAATTATAAGCCATTATCAACTAAACAACATTGGCAATAAATAGTCCATTGCATATTTCATTTACCTTTTGTTTCTGGGCCATCTGCAGGTCCTAAGCCAACATCCTTTGATGACACCCATGCTGCAAAACAGTCATTTTCTTCTAAGTGTATACATAACATCTGTAAAACAAAGCATGCCAAACTAATTGAAGAGTAGAATGTTTATATTTTTACACTTCTACGCTACTCATTTTGGTAATCAGGGGAGCACTTTAGAATATAAACATTCTAGTTATAACCGCTACGTATGAATATCCATTATTATAAATTAATTGAAGAGTGTTTTTCCAAAATTCACTAAGTCCAATATTTGCTGGCATGCTCGATTTAAAAAAAAATCTCAATCCACTGAAGAGATAATTTCCAAAACTCAATCAGTTCAAGAAATATACAAATGCACGCATATTTGTAATGATCTTATTATCTGCGTGTATTAAATTTTGGTCATAACATTGATAACAACTGAGTAATGACAAGATTTTCCAAATCTCAATCCTAACTCTTGTATTCATCTTTGTTCAATATTTTCTTTAAGTCATTGTATAAAGTTTTGCAAATTACGCTGTTGAAGGCCTTGCTCATGTCTAACATTAGTAAGTGCGTCTCGTAGTTTGATGAGATGATAGCTTTTTCGGCTAAAGTTTTGAAGGTGAATACGTTTTCAGTTGTGGATCTATTTAAATTTAACTAAATATCTGATTTTGTTTTAATGCTTAAGGGTTTGAAAATTGTCCTCTTTTAAGCTGATTTCCTTGTTTTTTAAAAAATTATTTCAAGGCAAAATTTTGGCTTTTTTTTTTCAGCTCATTTTTTGGCATTTTCATTGTTTTGCCTCTTTTTTTTTTTTTTTTTTAATTCCTCTTTTTTTCCCTTCAAAATTGAAGAAATGGTAAATTTTTACTGATGACATATAATCACCATAAATTATTTTATGCACAACACAAAGTGTCAACACTTATCTAACATATAATTGTAAATTGTTTACCTTTCCTTCTCCTACCTTGGGCCAAGACCTTAGCAACACCCCTCGTACATCATACTTACCCCAATTTTAAGATCTACAGAAAACCAATGCGGTACATAAACCATCTTGAACCTATTTTTGATCTCTACTTCAAAGTCAACATCTCCAAGGTCTTCAACTTTACGAGCCTGGAAAATTGTTAAAGGAAAAATACCAGGAAACAATCAACTATTAATAATGAGACACAGGCTCCAGTAAATTTTGATTTTATCAAATGTAATAATAGCCAAATCAAGCACAATTAGATCAAGTTTAAGTTGCCCAACTATGGCCGAATGATTGCTGCAGAAGCGAGTTCAACAACAATTTATGAAAACTTTTGTAGTAGAGTAAAATCAAATTCTAAATGTATCTTCAAAAATATTTAATAGAATCTAAAGCAAAATTCTTGCACCAGACCTTGCAGTACTCAGAGATTGATGAGCAGTGAGCTGACCTTCTAAAATTCTGTGCTGGACGTGATGAGCCACTCATGCTAATTAGAATATCAACTGTAGGTTCATCAGAAATCAACAACGGTATGCTCCAGTATATCCTGGATTCTGTGCTTTTAGATTATTCACTCTACAGGGACTTCCATTTGAAATTTCCAGGGGCTCTATCAGCAGCTCTCCTGAAGTTCTTTAGGAGAGCAATTAGGGGAGCTATCTGGAAATTTTTATGTGAATACCATTATTCAAGGCGCTCTATTAATTGAGCTCCTATAAGCATTTGAGGGGAACAGGGTGGCTCAGTAGAGCTCACTCGATCCCCTCAAATGGAAATCCCTGCTCTAGTTGAAGGCATCAATGATGACACAGTAGAAATTTGTTAACACGATATTGTCGGGTCCAACAGTGTGCTTTTGTGGTAAGCAAATTTCGAGTAAACCATAACAGATCACCGCAAATAAAAATAAAATGCATTTTATGTACTGGTACTGCTACAACACTGGCTTATAGCATCTGTAAGCTTGTAACTTAAAAGTCTAAACGTCAGAAAAATTTCACTAACAGACATGACTCGGTCACTTTACACCTTCCAACATTTTTGTTGCCATCCCCTTGAGCATCAGTGAGCATCGGCTCCATAGCCATTCACTTTCTCACACCCGATCATTGTGTCTATAGCCATTTTGGGAGAGGTTATTGACACGATCATCGTGTCTATACGATCATCGTGTCTATAGTCACTTCCTTTCTAAATAACCCTCTTCTAATCAATTTGAAGATGACTGCTAGTACTATTGTTTATATGTTATATTCTTGAAGTGTACATCTTGGCTGAACTGATTACAATCCAGTAGATCTTCTATACTTACTGTGAGTACATCATACAATGCTACTTTGTTTTCTGTATCCTTGGTGATGATATGTCTTTTATCATTCAAGATGTGAAATTGTGTGATACTTGGTCCCCCTGAAACAATTCAACCAAATGATCTCAGATTAACAGTGCATTTACATTCAAATCAAAGTTTTTCTTCAAAGTTTGGAACATTCTCTTTCTTTAATGCAGTCATTCATATAAGGCCGGTATCCGCAATGCTTTTTGTCAACAATGTCATCGACATATATTAAAGAAAGTACTGTTAGGAAACAGGTCAATTTGCACCCTAAAAAATTGGCTAATGGGATTGCGCCACGCAGGCGCCATGCCTGGACCGACCCTGCGGGATTGCATAGTGACCCAGCTCAGCGTTCCATCTCGCGCTACTATTACTTGACTACAACACAATACGCATCTTATATTTTTTCTGCCAAATTGTGCGTAAGCAAGGAACTGCACTTGACTGGCTGGATAACCACATTCTCAGTTAAATTACCATTCTGTTGCTGGAGTACGGTCATCGACAAAAGCAATAGTATTTTCTGTCGACAAGCCTGTTCATGTTTTTCGAATATATATTGACAAAAACATAAGCAAAATTAAAATATGGAGAAAATTAGAAAAGCTTAACATTGTAAGGAAATTTACCTCTGTATGTTACTCCTCTCAGATAAGTTTTTATACATTGATGTTGAATTGATTACATGTCCATTTATTAAACTCAATCATGGCATCGCCACATTCCTTGCATGTCCATTTGATTTCTTTCACGGCATCCCAATATCATCTTTAAAAGTGTTATAAATGCCAGTTGATGTAAGTCATTGCCATGGGTTGTTGTTCAATACCCCACCTTGCAAATGACATCAATGCATTCGTGACAATTGTCAATGTCGGTCTCTCAATTTAGTTGGATTTGACGACAATGAAAATGCTTACCAATACCAATCCTAGTCATTCTGTTAAAATCTGACAAAGATTCATTTAGGTCAAACTATTTAAACACAGAGCTCATATTTACATGAAACATTTTAAAGTGAGGATTTTTCTTGTACACTTATGGGAGACTGTGACTCACCTTTGACAAAATATACAGGTGCTTTACATACTGGCTTGAGTGGTGTGTTGTCAAAATCCCCTGATACTCTACTACTCTCACTACTTTCTTCTACACCTTCAAGAGACTAGGGTAGAGAAAGAAAACACAGAATTACATTTGTAGAATTGTGTTCAGCAGGGTCAGGGTTCATAATGACCAGTACCATGCTTACTATTGTGTTTCATTTTATGCAATGCATTTTTGACATGGGCATATATATCTTTGTTCATTCATGTATCTCAAAAATAACACTTCTCTTGAATTTTGATTTTGACAACATTTATAGTTTTTACAACCAAGTACTGTAGAGAGGAATATTTTAGCGGGGGTTAATTTTTCATGGTTTGGACCAAGCCATATTTTTTTGGGTGTATTATTTTCACGGTTTCAAGCATCTATCTATTGATGTCTATGTATAAATACTATTCTAGCAGGGTTTTATTTTCATGGTTGAGAAGTCAACAGCAAAAAAGGGAAAATAAAACCTCCAGCGAAAATTTCCTCTCTACAGTATTTTCCTACATGTAACCGATAGTTTGGACACTTGATACTTGCATTCCTACTTACCCATTTATTAATATTTGACCTAGTTGTTGCTACCCATAATGCCTTCTGATCTGGTGTTATTTCTATTCTTAAGATTGCAGCATTTTCATCTACAATTAATACACTATTCTCAGGGTTTCTGATATCAGTTTGATAGATTCGACAGTCACGCCCACCAGAGTAAAATGTTGTAAATGCATCATTTGCACGTAATGCCCATACACCTTCAGTGTGCATGCGGTACGTTGCTAGGCAACGTTGTTGTCCTAGTGACCACAACCGTACTGTTCCATCTGAACTGCCTGATAAACACTGTGAAAATAAACAGACAGAAAGGTTAAATCAGGCAACATAGCATTCAAACTAACAAGTAGAACATGGCTTTACACATAAAATATGTCCCGCCAGATGTAAAGATCAGTAAAGCAAATCAAATGACTCCTAGATTATGACCTCCTGTAAAGGAAAAAAAGACCGTAGAGGGTACACACCACTAATTAAGGCGAGGAGAGCCACTTCCGGCCAAAGTTTATCACAGCAATAGTCCCTTATTTTTTTCTTTATATCTGATTTTCGGTGCTTTAAATGTTATTTTTGTCATCGAATTTGATATTTGCAGATCGCCACAAGTCAATTCTAAACGTTTTCAACTTGAAATTTTCGTAATATTTGATTTCTGCATGTTTTATTAGCGCATGAAGACCGGGTGTCGATGCGTGGCTAAGAGCCGGAAATTATGTTGCAAAAATGACATGATTCCGAAATCCATTAGATATTGAAAAAAGTTACAGTGAAAGCGATTCTTATTTTTTTATATGTTGTAGAAATTCTTCCGCTGAAAAAAATGAGTCCAAAAAAATAGGGATTCCCCATGCTTGTTCTCGAGCAACAGGTCCTGAGAAAACACATATTTTGTATATAAAGTCTATGGCGCGCAAATTAGTGGTGTGTACACTAGAAACAGTAACAAATTATGACAAATTATGTATATCTTGGCAATGACCTCAAATGATCCCAAGATGACCTTTGACCCACACATAAAGTGGGATTATGTGTGTGTCCCTCACCTAGTAGATCATAGGTCATGAATTGGTCATGCACATATTTGGGAGATGTAACATAAAAACTCATTCTGCATAGTTTAATGTAATTTTATTCAAGAAGTTTAATACCTACTGCAACAAATTTGGTATAGTTATCTGGGCAATTTAATTGTCTTTCAAATGCAAAAATTTCCAAGACAATTGAACAAATATTATG
>JXSR01S003676.1:15204-26058 GCA_000969725.1 Ophiothrix spiculata
GGTATTAATTATTCTTCTTTTTCCAGTCAGGGAAAAGTCAGGGAATGTGATTAAAAATGCCTTAAATCAGAGAAAAGTCAGAGAATTTTTATTGTCCCAGAAAAATAAAAAGTAGTCTGTGAGACTCTTATATTTTGTTGCATATCAAAACAACATTGGATATCAAGACCAGGCCTTCTGAGAGGGATATTTTTTATTATCCAAGTAACGTGATCAAGACCAAATCAGTTGAAATGATTACCATAATCATGCTGGGATCATGCCACCCACACATTGACAAGCCCATGATGATGTACCTGATTTTGACTATTCTATGTCATGGTTACAGCTTAGCTGAAATATCAGTAGCGTCTCTTACCCTTTGAAACTATTGTTGCTGGATTTAATTTGTGAACGCGTACTCAAAGTCTTGTGCGTAGACGCGAACACAACAACCTTGAAAATGTACGCTCATGTCAGAGACCACTGCGTATTTGGTACAGGCACGCGTTCACGAATTAAATCAAACAACAATAGACCTCCTGAAACTCAATACCATCGTACTTTAAAACCTAGACACTTGAGTTCAAAGGATTAAAGTCTGTGGGTATCCCCTGCATTGTAATAAAAACATAAGATAAGGACTTTCTTCAAAGTATGTTAAAAATATTGATTGTATTGGTGGATTGTGTTTATTTTGAAGGCATCATCTTTGACAGGGAGTCCAGGACGAAGTCAAGCCAAATCACTCTCAACTAGCAGCTCACATTCAATGGTAAGGACATTACACCTTTGTTTTTGCCAACATTTTATTTTGAATTGCCCGTGTCATAATACGAAACATGTATAGGGTAATAGACATTAACTTTCTGGTAATGGTTCTAAAATTTTAGAACATGAAAAAATTGTGTTTTCAAGATACACTTCTTTTTGTAAAATGATATTTTACATAGAAGTCAATGGGTGCTATAACACTCTTTTAACCATTTTGAGACCTATTTTTGCCTTTAGCAAACAAGCACAATTTTTTGATTTCATGAAATTTACAGGATACTTCCTCCATGCATAGATCTACCTTGTCATGGTTATTTCTTTTTATGACTCTGCTAATTTATTAAATGTCCTATATTTACTTGCTTTAGAAACAAGGGTGATTATACTATTAGTTACCCATGTTTGTTCGTGCAATACAAGGAAATATTAATGGTTTGGGTTCATATCACACAAGGCTGAAAAGCTTGTGTGATACGAACCCAAACCATTAATATTTTTCGTATTACATGAGAATAAACAAGGGATAACAAATTTATCATTCAGTACACACGTACGTTGATCCTCTATATGACATGTATGATGTATTATAATATATCTTTGTTGTGGAAACAAGACGTCATACACTGACTATCTGCTATACAGGAAGCAATCGGGGATCTATAGACAATGTATCTGAAAATAAACAAACAATTTGGAAAAAAGGTTGAACTTAAACACAGGATATGTCTTTCCACTTTCACATGTGTAAAATGGTCAGATATTAGGAAGACATGGAATGTGAATGCAAAGTAATCAAACTTTTTTTTTTTTTTGAAAGTTATCAAACTTAATGTGGAGAGAGTGTAAAAAATATGATACCGGCCTAATAAATTAAAAATTGTAAGCCTAGAACTAAAAAAAGTACAAGTGATAAAATATGGACTTGCAGAGGACAGAATCAGGAAACACAAATTTAAAGTTTCACTTTCATATTTTATATTAGGTCTCATTTTTCACCCCAGGGTAGAGGAGGTGGTAGAGGAGGAGGTGGTAGCAAGGTGGTAGAGGAGGTGAGCGAGGTGGTAAAGGAAGAGATAGTTGCAAGGAGGTTGTAGAGGAGGAGGGGTATCACTATTCACTTGGTTACTGAGTTAATTGAAATGGTTTGACTCACCACTCCCATATCACTATTTGCCTGTCAATTGCTTGCATTGTGTAGGTGTCGGTTCTCCTTCACTGAAAATACATTCAGCAATTAATGGTAAATTGATTTCATATGACATCAAATTATCAATCAAACTAATATATGAAACAAGTTAATAAAAATTATCTCCTAATACATTGAAATGTCTGAAAAAGATTGTATATTCAATCATAGTATATAGGTTTTTTAGCATCAATCAACAAGTAAAAAGTATTAGTTTTCAAGAAAAATGACAAAAATGACAATTTTTCATTGAACTTTGATTTATTTGATGACACACCTGCTTCTGCATAATTTCCTGCGTATATTATGCAACGATGCATCCTTGATTAATCAAACATGTTAGTAAAACGTGCGTTCTGTGTGCACTGGAAATTATTTACGCAAAAGGTGTGTAAACATTTTTTGAATTTTTACTATTTATAAAAAAAATGTTATCCCACAGTTTTAAGCAGCTGCATCTGTGTGAAAACCCCGAAAATATGATGACATATATTGCTTCGTTCTAGAACATTACGTGTTCCATACATCAGCCATTATATGCTGTTTGTTTTAAATACATACAGTGTATCCCAGAATGAAGTTATCAACATTTCAATGCAACGTAATTCAAAAACTAAATTATCCTAAGCAATGGAAGTTGGTGACAATGGTGCTTGATGTCTTCACTTGCTTTGGTGCAAAAATGAAGACAACTCATTTGCTAATTTGCTAGAAGTGAGCGTTTGAAGCTCCAGAGGAATTTGGAGTTTGGACATGTTGGAGAGGTCGTAAAAAACCAGCGGTAATTCGCAGCGGAAGTATGCGAGCAAGGATGTCATCTTTACCAACATTTCTGTATGTTTTGTTTTGCATGTTGCCTCTCCTTGATGATGCCTTGGAGTCTTAGTAGAGGTTCAGCTGCATGTTACCTCGGCTTCTACCGTGGCGTCCAAACACCAAACACTTCTTTTTTGCAGTTCCTTCCGTCATCTGATACCATAAGCTAAATATTTTGTGACGTTTTTAAGATGGCTTACTTGTGCGATGAGGATATCTAGCTCCTGGAAATGTTAAATAAATCTTTCAATTGTTTTGATGTTACATGTACTTTCCAGGTATTGGTCAATCATGATACTCTTTCCTCCATTGACAAATGAGGTGTTACGTTTGCTTTGAATTACCATATTCCCAACCACTGCTACCAGGATACCAGCCCTTTAGCATGCTTTCAAATGGCCCGCTAAATGATTTTCCTGAACGATTACCTAATATATTATATTAAATGATATTTACAAATGAAAAGGAACCAGATTTAAGATAATCTTGAAAACAAAGACAGTTCTAATTGAACAAATATTATCATGATTATGTCTGTAATAATGGCGTTCATCGTTACATGTTTATGCTGCAAATCGCTGTGGAAATTTTACAACTTGCCCAAACTGGGAAAAATGTCGAAACCATTGTTAGACTTCAAACGCTCACTTTCAGAAAACTAATGCATAGATTTTCTTTATTTTTGCACCACAGCAAGCCAAGACATTAAGCGTGATTGTCACCAAGTTTCATTGTCTAGAATAATTTGGTTTTTGAATTGTGTGGCATTGAAATCTTGATAACTTCATTCTGGGACACACTGTAGTATGACTAGAATTTCAGTATGAAATACAACCTTTCTAAGTGCATTTATCCATACTTCAAATAAACCTCAACAGTTATCTACTAAGCATTACAGCAATAAACTGTGATTAGAAAATATTTAATTGCGCTAAATTACAAGATTTAAATTGCTGAGATGAATATTTGGTATTTACTCTTGATGTATTTGAAAATCATTCATTCTATATACCCCACAGGGAAGTGTAAAGTTTATATAGAGATTTCATATACCACATGGTAAGTTTAAGAAGCTTTAACGTCTGCGATGTCCTGCACAGAATTTCTTCCAAAATTTTACATGTTGTTCAGGGTGATGAAAAAAAACTTGCCAAATTTAGATTATTTCCATTAATCTAAAAAGCAACATTTCTAAACAGGTCTTACTATTTTTTGTTTCTTAGTTTCCACCATCTCCGTCAGGAAACAGCTTAGAATTTTCATCTCCGCATCATCCTCATCATAGTCAACCGCAACAAATATCATCACAAAGCCTTCCAGCAAGAGTCAGGGTAGAGACGTGCACAACAGAAACACAAGTAAGTACTGTAGTGTAGTGTTGCTGTCATAATAAGATCTGATGCCTTTTATGTGATTTACATAAAATTTAGATGGCATTTGTAATTGGATACAGAGCACTCTTTCCAATAATTTTAGGCTGCCATCAGGAAATTGTTGCAATCTTTTTGCTTCACATTGAGTATGTTACATGGCCAATTAGTTATGAGAATTGTCAGGCATGAGAATGTTCAGGTTTAAACCTGAATTCAGGTTTTTTTCTGTTCAAAAATCCAAATTTCTTTGAATTTCAGCCCATTTTTGCTCTTTTGTCATCTTTTTCAGTTTTATTTTTGTGGATGTGTGTTCTCATGCCTGAATTGTTGTTTTCTTGAGAGCAGTTTATTATCATTTGAAAGGCTATGTTTGTTTGCCCCATTTTTTTCTAAAGATAGACAATACAAAATTATTATATCCATTATTATACTTTGATCAACACCAAATAGGCAAGCCTTTTCACATCGTGAATTGATACAGATAAGTGTGTGCATAGCTGGACACAATACAACTGCAGGAGACACAGTGCGCGTTGCATGTGTGATTCGAGCATCATCGTCTACGGCGCACGTGTAACTGGGATTATGTTTACTTTTATATGAAGAAAAGCCTCATAATTCCCGCCTATTTAGTGTTGAATTTATCCAAGCTTCTATTGTAAGATGCTTGTGAAAATTATTTGTATTTTCTTGTTTTCCCTCAGACAAATATGACATCAGCAGATATAGATAAATTAACACAACAAGAAAATATTTTAAAAGATAAAACGGACACTATAGAACAACTAGCTAGGGTAAGTAGGATTTTTATTCTCCACTGACCCTGTACAATACTGCAACAAGTCATGATTCAATGTTTAGCCTTCACACACATCATTGATTTAAGTTCTGCAAGGCATTGTGTTAAAATATTGGATCCATGACAGTGTTCGTGCCAAGGTGGTACATTCCATGTAATTGGCTCAGGATATTGAAAAATTGGCACAACAGGTTTCTGAAAGTGCTTATTTGGCCAACTTTCAGCCTCGGGTAGTGATTTCAGCACAAGCACCTCTTCAATTTTGTCGAAATTGGTTAAATTGGCATAAGCTCAACACCCTTGGGGAACACTGGTCCATGTTGAACTCCCAGTATGCAACAAATGGGTGTGAAAAGCAACTTATGCACTACAATTAAAGTTAACCTGCAGAACCCCCTTGTGAGGAGGAGACTAAACACTGGTGTGAGTTTAGATCCAAGTCCAATGGTACAATTTTTAACATGCAATTATTGTTGTAGAAACTAAGGGCGTGTTCACATAATTTGGTCATGACTATATTTTTGCTCATGAGCATATTCCCAGTGTGAACGCAATTATAGAAAGTGTCTCGCTCATGACCAAAAGTGACACGCCACTATTGTTGTTGGATTTAATTCGTGAACGCGTACTCAGAGCCTTGTGCGTACACGCGAACTAAACAACCTTGAAAATATACGCTTGCGTCAGGAACCACTGCGTACTTGCTATAAACACGCGTTCACGAATTAAATCCAACAACTATAGTTTTATCACGCAAGTCGTGTCTCAGTGTGAACGCAACTATTAAGTTGTCTCGCCGGTCATGACTAGTAGTCATGACTTTTATGTGTGAACACACCCTAACAGTGCTGCTGATGTGTTACAATTTTAATGCATTGTCCTCCTATTGAATGAACATGTGTTTGTTGCTCATTGAGGTTGGTTTATTACATACAGGATCTCTACTAGTAGCGCATATTGTTATATTGTCTCAATGAGCCACCATTACAGTCAACAGTATGGGTAAATTGTTAAATCAGAAGTGCCAATCGAGATACTGTGCCTTGTACATACATATTATGGTATTATCATAGATTTAAATAATGGACTTACCTGACGTCATCAGCCGTGGTGCTCAAATTATGGGTATTCATACCCACTCAGGTTCTGGCTGAAATCAACCCTAGGGCACAAAACTTTGGTTGTGTGTAGAGGAAACTTGATTGCATTGTCATTATTGCAGTATCGTTATTGCATTATCATTATTGAGGCTTAATCATGTTGTGTTTTGTTTTATTGCAGGCAAACAAAGAATTACAAAGGCAATTAGAATTAGTAAAGAAAGAGAGTCAGAAACATTTAGACCAGTTAACCAAATGCGTAGCTGTAACCAAGGATCTCCTTGTTAGAGAAGTAAGTACAAATATATATGAAATAAATACTGGGGATTTATAGTGCGCTATGTCTCCCAGATTTGTAATTCCACATGGCCTCTGCACACTTTACAGGTATTTGCTGACCACTGTGGTCCAAATAAGCTCCATTCCACACCAAGCATCATTTCAGGCTCTGCAACGGGGCGTTGAATTGCACAATTGAACCTTGATTGGCGCACCATCGCTGCACGGATCAACTCCCCGAGTTTCGTACGATTTTCCACGAGACAATTAGCAGTTAGTTCTATGTCCAAGGGAATTTCAAGTACACTAAACTTTTGGCACCAGCGGTTTTGAACTCTGGACCTTCCGCAACGCAAGCGAGCGCCTAACCGTTTGAGCTAATTTGACTGCATTGTGTATGTGTCCATGTAGTGATGCATTTTATGATACATATTTTACAAATGTCCCAATTCCCAGTAATAAAAGCGCCTCCAGTTATTTGATTGAGGTAACGAATATGTGTTTTAGTGATTGTTTGTAGGCAATTTACAATTTGTACTTAAATGTCTATCAAATATGGAATAACATGATGTTATTGGTGTCAAGAAATGGGAAATGTAGAAGTTCCAAGTACCTCATTTTGATGTGTCAAGTCGCATATGATGATTTCAACTGCTATGAGCTCTGTGTAAGTCCATTTCACCCCACGTCATATTGTGACAATTTCTTACAAAAAATCTCTCTGTTTTTTTATTTCTTACAAAAAATCTCTCTGTTTTTTTTAATATCGTACAAAAACAAAAAATCTCTCTGTTTTTTTATTTCTTACAGTCAACATTAGAAAAGAAAGAATCTAGGTCCAAGAGTATGTCAGATAGACTAAGACTAGGCCAGTTTACGACGCAGAGGCAGGGAGCACAGTTTGTAGAGCAATGGGTCGATGGTTATGCATTCACAAATCTTACCAAGTAAGTTCATGCTTCTTAGGATCAAATGTTTAGTTCGATAATTTGATTAGATATTGTTTCATTATTTTGTGATAAAGTAGTAGAGACTTAAGGACACACATCATTAAATAAACACTTTTTGCAAGTACAGAGCAATGCGGGAGCATGTGTAATATAATATTGCACTCCCTAAAGTAAAATCTTCAAAAAATGATGGGATCTATGTTTTGGGGTGAAATTTCTTTTTAATCATGTTCAAAATTTGAGAGCTGATTTTTATTGTCCAGAGAAATGTTGTAGCGAGTTGGGAGAAAATGAAATTTTGAGCATGTCCTATGTTCTAGGTGACCTAGCAAAATAAAAATAACATGGCTGCCATAAATATTTTTTCACCTTGTGAGCTCATCTACATCATAATCTCAAAATGAATGTGTAGAGTTGAAGCAATCAGTCCCTTTATAGCCAAGATATCTGCCATGATCTGGAGGCTGTTTTGTATAGGAATGAACAAGCAACTTATTTGGTTGTGTGGGTCCTTAAAGATCATCAGATCATCATATGAGTGCAAAAAAGTTGTATCTGCTATTATAGCTACCATTTGTTATATTTATTTGACACCTTTTTACTAGAATGTAAAAATAACTCAACATTTTTCTCCCATATGTCATGGCTCTTAAAATGGTTCTTCATGTGAAACCGGTACCTGGAGAACCATTTTAAGAATCACTGACCCAAGACTGGACATTATACAGTGTACAACGCAAAATTATTAAAAAGCTATTGTTCTTGCACTCACTTGACGAGATATGAGGTTGAATGGTGAGCTAAGGAATTTGAAAGGGAAATAGCATTCCACGCTATCTCAACTTAAAGCTGGGCTATTGTTTTCTGGATTTTTGCCCCGCCGAACGAGTTTGGGATGGGACTATAAAATGGGCTCCGTCTGTGTGTCTGTGATGTAAATGTTCACCTAAATTTTTTACCTTCACTTTCTCAGAGACCGAGGGTCACATGTTCCTGAAACTTTGTGGGTGGGTGTCCCTTGACCGTCCAAAGATCCGAGTTTATATTGGTTAGTGGATCAAAGGTCATCAGGGGTCATTAAAGGTCAAATGGGCTAAACCTTGGTGTACTGACATGAAACTTTGAGGGCGGGGTCGATTGTTGGAGGAATATTTAAGGAGTATATGTCTACTTTTGTTTTGATTTTATTTGAATGTTTCTTTTACTAAAACCCAATCAATTCCTTTTTATAGAAAACAAGAAAAACTAAGCAAAGAAAGGGAAGACTTAGATCAAC
Organism: Ophiothrix spiculata; assembly: GCA_000969725.1. NCBI lineage: Eukaryota > Metazoa > Echinodermata > Ophiuroidea > Amphilepidida > Ophiotrichidae > Ophiothrix > Ophiothrix spiculata. Next base: position 23,737 of record JXSR01S003676.1, read on the forward strand.
AACGTAAGCTACTCATGAAGCGGAAACCACCTAATCAGACTGTGAGTTCTAGAGGCAATAAACCCAAAGGCAACGGTGTTGACGATGGCTTCGCCAAGCCTGCCAGTGTCTGCTATACGCCGCAGGAATATTTTGTGCAAGATGAGGTTCTCAAACTGAGGCTGGTTGCTTTGAAAAAGGTAAGTGGTGGCTATTGACTGTATATGCAGGCATGTGAGTGAAATCTCTTGGTTTTGCTGATTTACTTGTTTTTTGTTTTTTTTTTAATTTAGACAATTTTTTTTGTTTTCATTTTCAGCCAATGTTGACATTTTTCAATGTTTTTCCTCTTTTTTGGTCACTTGCACCCCTGTATAGTTTCATTCTTCAAAATGTAGTTTTCATATATATGAAAAATCACCAACGGAGAGATTTCAAATTTCAGCATTTTGATTTCATGTGCCATTTTGCATACATGTCCGTCTACATTTAATTTGGTATCTCTAATTAAACACATTCACATTTATTTCAAAAATGAAGTATGCTTATACCACCACATGCGAATATCCACTAATGTGTTTTAATATGATTGAGAAAATATATAATGCCATTATTTATTCAATATAATATCCATAGGGCAATATTTTATCCTGAATTGTAAATATTATGAATTACAGAGAATAACTTTACGAACAAAATAATGAATATTGTAAGTATTTGAACTTGAAGCTATTAATTTTTTTCTTTTACATTATAGGAGGAAGCTGATCTCCAGGCAACGCTAAATGACCTAGAGCGAGAACGCAGCGTCCATATACGGGAGATGAAGCGTATCCACAATGAGGATCAGTCACGTTTCAAAGATCACACAGTTTTAAATGAGCGATATTTATTACTGGATCTATTAGGAAAAGGTGAGTACTAAAGAAAAGTTGAGACTAAGATGTGGGATAAAAATGTCATATTTTTTAAAGCATCATTTAATTGGCCTTGCTCATCAACCATCTTGTATTCTCAATCTTGATTCAATGACAACCTTTTATGGACTCTTACTTGTTGATCTTAAGTGATGTGTGTTGAGGTGTCATTTTAATCCTCATAACATTTTCTTTGCAATTATTAAAAAAGGGAAAACAACTAGAGACCAACTTTATCACTCATTTGTGATGGACGGTCACATATAATATAAGGATTCATAAGGCCATGCCGTTGCCCATAGATACAATAGAGGGTATGAACAATATACAGGCAGAGCAAAAATATGTAAAACAATAATAAATGGGCTATAAATGCTGGATGCGTCCTGGATGGTTTTAGCCTGAAGACTTTTGCAATGTGCGGACACAGATAATGATCTCACCAGAAAGTTTACGTAAATGGGAAAGAATTTCGAGGAAGATGTCAGCTAATTTAATAGGAGTTTCTTTTAGTATCTTTTATTGCTCTTGTGTGCTTTTACAATCCAGGTTAACTTTTTTTGGTTGAACACCACTGTTCATTTATAAGTCAAGTCAAGTCAAGTAATACTTTTCTAATCTGTAATCGGAAATTGCATAACATGAGATCATGAAATAAATAATATATATTATGTTTCTCATAAAAGGAAGATCCCAACAACTTTGACAATTTCAATTTTTTTTTTATTTTTCAGGTGGTTTCAGTGAAGTTCATAAAGGGTTTGATATGAAGGAGCAGAGATATGTAGCATGTAAAGTCCATCAACTAAATAAGGATTGGCAAGAAAATAAGAAAGCTAGTTATATCAAGTAAGGGACACTGTGCACATCATCTTTCACTGTTTTTGTTTGTTTGTTTTGTTTTCTCATCTTTGTTTAAAATGGCAGAAATTCTCAGCATAGTGATGACTGGTGTTTTTGGTGAGTTGTTAAAGTCAAAATTTCTTTAGTTTTTGTCTCGCCTGAAAATTTTCAGGAAGAGACATAGCGATCCAATTTTCTGTCCGCCGTCTGGCGTCACCGTCCGGAGCGTATCTCGGAAACCGCATGCCCTACATTAATGACATTAATTGACTATGTAGACCCGGAGCCGAACTGGATCCAGCAACAATTTTGGCGCAAAATATGCTAATTAAGTACCTAATTTGCATAATTTATGCGTAAATTTTGATTTAAATATATCGTATTAATAGGAAAATATTTTATCCTGAATTAAAAATATTATGAATTACAGGGAATAACTTTACAAACAAAATAATGAAGAATATTGTAAGTAATATGTATTTGAAGCCATTATTTTTTTCTTTTACGTTATAGGAGGAAGCTGATCTCCAGGCAACGCTAAATGACCTAGAGCGAGAACGCAGTGTCCATATACGGGAGATGA
>JXSR01S003678.1:12215-31893 GCA_000969725.1 Ophiothrix spiculata
CCCCCCCCTTTGGGCACGCCACTGATTAAGAGGCATCAACTGTACATAAAAGTAGACGACTATAGTGGAGAGTGTCGAAAGTCCAGTTAGGCCACAAATAACGTTCCCCTTGATCTGATTATACAGATTGTATTCAAAGTATGTAGTCAAAAGATTTTTTTTTTCTTGTAGTACATAGATACAGAACTTCAAAATTAATTTCATGTTGCACACTCTTTGAAAAAGGTGTTCTAATTGGAACCTTGTGTCCTTCACATTGAATCCATTAAAATTTAGCCCATACAAATGATTCCTACAAGTAGAGAAACCCTAAACATTTGTTGCTTTGATAGTTCTAAACAACCTTTCTAGCCCACTTTGAAACCAATAAAGGTTTCTTATAGAGCAGAATCAAAGAAACCTTTCAGAATCCGTTTTTTCTGAGAGTGAGAGAAATTTATGTTAGGGTTGGTGTCAGCCCATCATTTTTGGAACATTTTTCGCACTTTAAATTAACAACTAAAAATTACATACCTATGAAAGATTTTCTAGAAGCTAATGACATGTGGAACACGATGGTTTTTTTATTTTTTGACAGTCTACCATTTTGTCTCCAAAAATTTCTGGAAACCCTAAAACTTCTTTTGAATCTTGAAACGAATGTCTAGGTTCATTTTTCTTAAAATTTTTATAGATCAATGGTGGTCATTTTTACCGCAAAAAATGGAAAAATGGCTACTTTTGACCTACTTAATGGCACTATTTCAAAACAATAAAATGTCAAATATTTGAGAAAAGCAAACTTGGACATTGATTTGCATATTCTAAGTAATTTATTCTTATTTAATATATAAGCAAATTTAAGTAAGGCTTTCCAGAACTTGTTGGCACCAAAAATCCAAATTTTGGCCCTATGTCAAAAATAGTAGGTTTTTTAAAAAATTAACATCACCATTGTGCAAATTCGCTTCTAGAAATGTATATTTTAATATGTATTTAATTTTAGTTGGTGAGTTACAGAGTAAAATCCTTTCCTTTCCCCTCTAGTTGACTGGAACCCTCCTAAATACTTGTGGGCCAATTGCTGTTCATGGTCCAAGTTTGGTCTATGTAGGGTTTAAGGCTGTAGTTATGTAGGCTGACCATGACTTTGAAATGAATTGGATGTCTTCAGGGTTAATTTTTGGACAATTTTAAGATTTGAACTCCAATTGACCTTTGACCTTGAATGAATGGAACTGAACTATCGTAAAATATTCAGGGGACCAATTGTAATTTTTATTCCAAGTTTGATGAAAGTAACATCAAAGGTTCTAGAGTTTTGATGGTGACAGGTCTTAAAATTACATGGATGACCTCAGATGACCTTTACCACACTTCTGCCCCCCCCAAAAAAAAAAAAAAAAATCAGGGAGTAATTGTTGTTCATGGTCCAAGTTTCGTGTATTGGGTCAAGGGTTCTAGAGTTATAAACTAACATAATGAACATACAAACATACAAATATTTCATACACTATAACATGATGCATTATACTCATAATTTATAGTATATTCCACTTAATATTGCAAATTTGAAACAAATATCTACAAAAGTTTTATGGTAACTTTGTACACTGCATAGACATCTTTAGTACAATTCTAATACTGCTATTATTTTACACCCCTACTAGTGCACACTGTTTGTTTTTGGTTGAGGTAGATATATTGTATAAGAGACAGTAAAAATAGAACAGCTGTTCTGTCTTTATGATGGTATAATTTTCTGATTGGAGATTTCATTATAATTTTTGATTCTGAAATAGTCATTACATTTGAACCATTATTGACACATAAAAGCAACTATACATCAAGTGCTGAAGATCTATGACTTGCTCAGATCTATGACTTGCTTAAAAAATACTGGTTCACAGAATCCCCCTGGCTGCCACGATCCTGAAAAATGTAGATGTTTAGTGAGAAGGAATGCATTGTTTAAGAATGGATGATGTTAAGTAGGAATTGTTTTAAACAATATGTCCTACAAGCAGCCTGAAATGACCTTTTGACCTTGACCTTGGTTCAAGTGCTATCCATGATCCAAGTTTATTCCATGAATGGTCAAGGGTTTGTGAGTTATAACTGTGACCTTGGTTGACCTCTGGTCAATTTTTATGACCTTGAGATGACCTCAGGTCATCAGCTTTTAAACCATTTTGAAAATTTGACCACAAATGACCTTAAGTCAAGAGCTGTCCATGGTCCAAATTTAATCCATATAGGGTCAAGGGTTCATGAGTTGTGACCTTGAAATGACCTCCGATGACAGGTCAACTTTCTGAACATTTTTGAGATTTGACCTCAAATGACCTTTTGACCTTGAATGACCTTGACCACCCCAAAAAAAATTTGCAGCACAAGATTATCCCAAGACCCTTCATGTCACTAAGTTTTGTTACCGTAGGCCTTACGGTTTTGGAGATACAGGCAAATGTCAACCCTTTTCACGACAATGACGATGCAGATGACACAGGTATCCACCAGTATGCCATAATCCCCCTTCTACTTTTCAAGCCAGGGGGATAAAAACAAAATTCTAACATGTGACCTTAAAGCTGTTAACTAGCTCATCAGGTATACAGTACGTGTACACGTGAGCCGGTATACTGGCTTGTCGGGTTCAAAGGGTTTAAAAACAAATTTCTACTTGATCGTGCATTGCTTCCACTAGCTTGCAGCATTATGGCTGTGTGTTGTTTGGTGGGGACAATTGAGTTACCATTGCTTTCATAAATAAGTGAGTTTTACCATGTATTTTCTGATGATTTTGGCTCAATGTGAGTGTTAGGTTAGGTTATGTTTATCGAGACTGATTACATCGCAGCCAATGGCCGAATTGCATAATACAGTGAGCTCAAAAATACAACAACAAACAGCATATAAATAACATGATATACAAGCAAACGTGACCAAAAAGCAGCAATATGTGGCAAACAGCTTATTAGAAACACACGACAAAAAGAGGCAAGTGACAAAAATGCCACCATCACAAAGGAAGCAAGAAAACGCGTGTGGATCATACCTAATAGGTTTAAATACCCCTAGGATAATTATTTCATGGTTTTTATAGTTGTTCAAACACCTCACTGGAACACCTCAAGTTTTGTGATAAATTTGAGCGCCTCACTTAATGATCCCCTTTTTTCAATGCAATGAGATCCTCACCAAAAGACCCCCTATTTTTTACTGTCATCACCGAATGAGTACCTTTTTTTAGAGCTCTTTATTTAGCCTGTCATCGAAAGACCCCCTATTCTGAGATCCGTGCCACACACCCCTGTTACTATCAAATTTAAGTGCCCCCCCCCCCCGGTGGTTAGATATGTAATTTTCGTGTTATGTAATTCAACTTAATTGATGATTATATGGAGTTTCCAAGTAAATACTGTAAACGCCAATATTTCCGCGCTCAGTAATTTTCGCGCTCAGTCGATTTTGGACCATTTCGCGCGTTTTTATTTTCGCACATATGAACATTGTCCGTGTATAGAATTCCATTTGCAACACATCCACATTAATTTTCACAGTACATTTATTTTCACGCTAATCTCATTTTGCGCGAAAAGCACGGAAGTAAATGAAGCGCAAAAAATACCACTCATACAGTTGTCCAGTTCAAATGTTCTGTCCGTGCATAACAATACATTTTGTAATCCGTAGTAAAATATTTTGTTAACCCATTATTCACTGGAGTCAATAAGTACAGATAATCCCCACTTGAGAAATTGCAATCCTTGACAGTCCTTTTGTGTTTACACGATAAAAAGCACAACTAAATATCTCTAGCCGTTATGCTTTTCGTCGAAGACAATAGCCTATTCTATACTTTGATTGACAGGCCTCTTTTGTGTGGTAAAATTAATTCGATACTTCTATTGTCATTTACGATTTAGTTAACAAAATCCTTTGTCCTTTAATGAGATAACGGACAGAACATTTGAACTAGCTAAGTATGTCTTTTAATTTAAAAATTCAAAAATGGAAGTATCCAATTAGAGAGTTTTGAACGTTGAATTTTTGCCTTGAAAATTGAAGAAATACAAACTTAACCATCATTCTGTGACCTTAAATCTCTCCCAGGTTCAAGCTCCACATGAAAAAGGTTTAAAAACTTGACAAAGGCTACTTGTCACAGGTGAGGGATGTTTCGGATACATGTGTATTTCCTCTTATATCAGTCACGTTGCCATGACTGCATCGTACATAATTTTCTATGCAAGGTATTGTTGCTGTGTACATAATTCATCTACCTCTGCCTTTTATTGCGAACCAGAAGCAGAGCACAGGGTTCGATTTCACTAACATTACGATGCATCGTAGCTGAACCTAGACTTCAAAAAGCAGACCACAGGTTTATGTACACAGTCAAGTTCCTACTCAAGGTATTGTTGCTGTGTACATAATACATATACCTCTGCCCTCTATGGCGCACCAGAAGCAGATCACATGTTTGTATACACATTCAATATTCTACACAAGGTATTGTTGCCGTGTACATAATACATGTACCTCTGTCGTCTATGCAGCACTTTGCCATGACTGCATTGTACATAATTTTCTACGCAAGGTATACATGTACCTCTGCCCTCTATAGCGCACCAGAAGCAGAGCACAGGTTTGTGTACACAGTAAATGTCCTACACAAGGTATTGTTGCCGTGTACATAATATAATACATGTACCTCTGTCCTCTTTCGATACAGCACCAGAAGCAGAGTACAGGTTTGTGTACACAGCTAATTTCCTCCTACACATGATATTGTTGCCTGATACATACACATGTATCTCTTGTCTTCTAAGCAGCACCACAACCATGGTACAGGTTTGTGTACACAACCAATTTTCTCCTACTCAAGGTTTTGTTGCCTTGTACATACACATGTACCTCTCTCTTCTATAGAGCACACGAAGCAGAGCACAGATTGTGTTAAAAACCAATTTCCCAAACACGTGGTATTGTCACCTTGTACATACACATGTACCTCTGTCTTCTATAGAGCACCAAAAGCAGAGCACAGGTTTGTGTACACATCCAATTTCCTACTACACAAAATATTGTTGCCATGTTCATACACATGTACCTCTGTCTTCTATGCAGCACCAAAAGCAGAGCACAGGTTTGTGTACACAGCCAGTTTCCTTCTATAGAAGTGTTCTGTAAAGACCAGGAATTCTAGAAGGACTGAACACATAAAACTGCATTTATACTTGTGATGCCGAGCATAAATACATTGGATATCTTGTCCGCCAGATTGTGCGTATGCAAACAATAGCACTTGACTAACTTGATACTTGAATTCACAGTCAAATTATGGGGGAAAAACTAATAAGTCCAGTGATCTAGTAAGCCAGTTACTGCTCACTCCGAAAAAAGTTGAGATCAGTGGACTATCTGGATCTCTGTATTTCTAGTCAATGGATGAATATGATGTGATATGGTGGATATCTAAAGTGGGGAATTGTTTCCCCAGCTCCCTGGATCCCAATTCCAACGAGTTTAGGCAGTACAAACTCATCCATTGTCACTAGATCTAAATTAAACAAATGAAGGTTGAAACTTCTGCATCACAAATTTTACTAACCTCGTTTGGAGGCCTTTCGCACAGATACCATCTGGCGTCGTCAGCAATGTGAGATGTTATGATGACTGAACGTCTCTGGAAACACTGATGTTGGTGACGTAACTTCCGACCGGAAGTTACTAGATACAGTTACGATGTTAATATTGGATCCCAAACGGAATCCAGTTCCACCCCCTTGTCTCTGTTGAGGGCGGGCTTCCTCTGCTTAATGTAAATAGCTTTCACGATTTTCCTGGCAAAGTCTTTAGATTCCCTGGCGAGAACTTTGACGTTGTTGGGGTCAAAGTGATGTTTTTCAGTCTTAAGATGTTCAGACACCGAGGGAGTGGAGGAAGATCTGGTAGTGATATGTTCCTTAATCCGCTTGCCGAGGGGTCTAGCAGATTCACCAATGTATGTCTTATGGCAGTCCTCACATTCAAGACAATAGACTGTCCCAGCGATTTGGTCTTGGGGAGGCTTGTCCTTGGGCGCCACCAAGAGTTGTCTTAAAGTTAAGTGAGGTTTAAATGAAAAATGAAGAAGAAACTCCTGCTTTAGTGAAAGCTCTACGAATCTTGTCTGATATTACCTTTATGTAGGGCAAGCTGGCATAAATTCTTCTGCGCGGGGCATCCCCCGGGTATGTATCAGACGAAGTAGTCTTTTTCTTTACACTGTTTGAGAAAATCCAATCCTCATATCCACATGTTTTAAGAGCTGATTTGATATGTGTTTTCTCCGCTTGTAAATCACATGGTTCAGTAACAGTGGTTTCGGCTCTGTGCATAAGAGTGCGAACCACGCTCAGTTTATGTTCAAACGGATAGTGTGAATTGAAATCTAAGTATTGATCAGTATGTGTTGCTTTGCGATATACTGATACTTTGACTGAACCGTCACTGTTCTTAGTGACCAAAGTGTCAAGAAATGGGAGTTTGTTGTCCTTTTCCAGATCACAAGTGAAATTGATGTTATCATCCACGTTATTTATGTGTTGGGTAAAAGCATCCACTTGGTCGCGATCTATTTTAACGAAGGTATCGTCAACATAACGATACCATATACTAGGCGCCGATGGAGCAGACGATATGGCTAATTGTTCAAAATGTTCCATATATAGGTTCGCAATAATAGGCGACACAGCAGATCCCAACGCACAACCTCCATCCTGCTTGAATAAATCACCTCGGAACGAGAAATAAGTGGTTCGAAGACAGAATTCAAGTAAACGGAGGACTTGATCAGAATTAAGATAAGTTCTTGTCTCCCAGCTATTATCAGAAGTCAACAATTCTTTAACCACTTCAAGGGCTTTATCCACCGGTATGCTGGTGAATAAGGCGGAGACATCATAAGAAATCAAAGTTTCATGTGGAAGTACAGTTATGTTTTTGATCTTGTCAACAAAATCTGTGGTGTTTTAAATATGATGATGAGATTTCCCGACTAACGACGACAAAATATCAGCTATAAACCGCGCAACCTCATAAGACACAGATCCTATGGATGACACAATCGGACGAAGTGGCCAATTGTCTTTGTGGATTTTTGGCAATCCATAGAAGGCTGGGATAGTACAAGCGGTAGGATAAAGTTTGTAATATAATAAGCTGTCATCAATTACCTTAGAATCCTTCAGAGACTTAAGTATGGTGATAAGCTCACTCTGATATTTCCTAGTCGGATCTTTTTTGAGTTTAGTGTAAGTAGCAGTGTCAGACAACAAGGTGTTTACTTTCTCTTCATACTTGTTTTTATCAACAACAACAGTGCAACGTCCTTTATCACTGGGTAAAATAAGAATGTTGTTATCTTTCTTAAGATCACTTAGTGCTTTACGTTCTTGTTTAAATCACTTACTGCTTTACGTTCTTGTTTCTGGATCCCGTTTGGGATCCAATATTAACATCGTAACTGTATCTAGTAACTTCCGGTCGGAAGTAACATCACCAACATCAGTGTTTCCAGAGACGTTCAGTCATCATAACATCTGACATTGCTGACGACGCCAGATGGTATCTGTGCGAAAGGCCTCCAAACGAGGTTAGTAAAATTTGTGATGCAGAAGTTTCAACCTTCATTTGTTTATTTTACCACCATCACGTATGAGCCTATTTCCTTATATTAGATCTAAATTGTATATAGTTACAACAAACAACTCAACTACTGATAATTATCACCCAATTGTGTGACTTTCTTCAGTGGGCCTTGCTATTCAAATTACAATGTCTATGATATAGCAAGTGAGCCTTGCTATTCAAATTACAATGTCCATGATTTTCAATTGGTTCACTGACAACTTTCTCCAAGCTAATGCTAAGAAAATCAAGGTCATGATTATTTCTTTGAAACATAATCCATTTCCTTCCAATCAGTTTTTTCTTGAGTCACAGCCAATTGAGAGAGTTAAACCAACATCACCTTTCTTGGTATCCAAATTTCCAGTAAACTTACTTGGAATATCCATATCGATAGCATTTGTAAAAAAGCTCGCCGTATCATTGGATTAATTCACAGGAATTTTCATCTTGCTCCAGCTCTTCTTCGTCGTACTCTCTACCTGACTATGGTTTGTCCTATCTTAGAATATAGCTGCATCACTTGGTACCCGTTAAATAAGACCTTGATGAGGCGTCTGGAGTCTGTCCAAAGATTTGCTTGCCGTGTCATCTTACAAACCTGGGACCTTGAACATGAAGAACTCCTGTCTCAAACATCTCTTCCCACTCTTTAGTCTCGTCGTGATTTCTATACAACCATCCAGGTTTACAAGATCCTAAATAACTTGTCGCCTGCTCCTAATGTATTCCATACTCCCCAGGGCACCAGATCCAACCATTCCCGTTCTCTCCACATACCCTTTAGCCGCCTCACTCTCTGTCAGTTTTTACCATCATGGGCCTAAACTGTGGAATGGTTTGTCAGAGGAGGTTATCAACAGCCCTACCATACAAAGGTTTAAGTCTGCTGTTAATCCAACCATGTAATTAGTTTTGTTCTTCTGCTTTCTGGTTTGTCTCATTTAGAAATAGACTGTTCCGACTAGTGCAGATATCTGAACCACATTGCCGATTAGTTTACGTGTCTCCCTTAACTAACAGTTTTACACCAAGTGCACCTTTTCAAGCCACCAGAAACATCACTTTCAGGTTTAGAACACACAGGATTAAAGCAAGCGTGTGTGGTTTCCCGTAATGCTGATTCTACTGGGGGTGACACGCCTTGTCCACAGGCAGATCGATGGATTTTCCAATGTTTTCGTTGGCAATCTTTGCTACAGTAACTTACAGTTTTACACCGGGTGCAGGTCTTCAAGCCTCCAGGGATCTCAGTTTCAGGTTTAGAACACTCAGGATTGGAGCAGTGCTGTACAGGTTTCTGTATTGTCAATTTTGTTGAGAGTATCTCATCTTGTACAGGTTCCTTTCCACAAGTAGCTCTATGGATTTTCCAATGTTTTCTTTGACAGTCTCTGTTACAATAACTGACAGTTTTACACCGTGTGCACCTTTTCAAGCCTCCAGGAACCTCTATTTCAGGTTTAGAACACTTAGGATTGAAGCAGCACATTACAGGTTCTGGTATTGGTGATTCTGTAGAGAGTGACTCTTCTTGTACAGGGTCCTTTCCACAAGTAGATTGGTGGATTTTCCAATGTTTTCGTTGACAATCCCTGCTACAGTAACTAACAGTTTTACATCGGGTGCATCTTTTCAAGCCTCCAAGAACCTCTATTTCAGGTTTAGAACACTCAGTATTGAAGCAGTATTGTATAGATTTTTGCATTAGTGATTCAGTGGAGAGTGACAACTCTTTTACAGGGTCCTTTCCACAGGTAGATCGATGGATTTTCCAATGTTTTCGTTGGTAGTCCTTGCTACAGTAACTAACAGTTTTACATCGGGTGCATCTTTTCAAGCTTCCAGGGACCTCAGTTTTAGGTTTAGAACACTCGGGATTGAAGTAGCGTTGTACAGATTCCTGTATTATTGATTCCGTTGAGAGTGACTCTTCTTGTATTTGGTCCTTTCCACAAGAAGATCGATGGATTTTCCAATGTTTTCTCTGGCAGTCCCTGCTACAGTAACTAACAGTTTTACACTGGGTGCACCTCTTCAAACTTCCAGGAACCTCAGTTTTAGGTTTAGAACACTCGGGATTGAAGCAGTGTTGTACAGGTTCATGTATTACTGATTCTGTGGAGAGTGACTCTTCTTGTATAAAGTCTTTTCCACAAGTAAATTGATGAATTTTCCAATGTTTTCGTTGGCAGTCCCTGCTACAGTAACTGATAGTTTTACACCGGCTGCACCTTTTCAAGCCTCCAGGAATCTCAGTTTCAGGTTTAGAATACTCAGGATTGAAGCAACAGGTTGTTTGTTTTTGTAATGGTATTTCAGGTGACAACTGTTCTTGTAAATTGCATTTTTGAACTGGTAATCCTGAGCTCTCAGATGTTTCTGTTTTAGGGTTATTCAAAGCTAAGTTTGTTGCTAATTCTCTTTTAGCAGATTGCCCATTGTCATCAGTTGTTTCATCTGCACTTGATGAAAATTTATGTTTCCAATCTTTTGCTCTTGGTTCAGTTTGTTTTGAAGATGTAGGAATGGAAGAAGCCGCTACTTCTTCATCTTGTAAATCTTTTCCTCTGTCTCCTCTGGAGCACTGCGCACATTTGATGCTACAGTAGAGCTGTGACATGCAGCTTTTATAATCTGGCAAAGCTGGCAATGAATAAAGAGAGTCAAGCACTTTCTGTCTCTGTAACATTTCAAATGATAATGGATCCAGCTCAATTTTCAATTGTTGGAATTGAGGAAGTAAGCACAGGCTCTGCAATTCATTGTACCCTAACAATCCTATGTCTGGGTTATGTCTAAGATCAAGTTTGTCAAGAGTGGCCATTGTTTTGATACCATCTACCAGGATTTTGACTTCTTGGTCCCCTAGTTTGGCTACGTACAAAGCTAATTTCTTTAAATTGACCATGTGCTTTAGTTGATCTGATAAACTGCAGATAGATATCTTGAGTGATCTCCCACATAGCTGTAACTCGTTCAGTGCCTTTGCCTTTTGCAAGTATGAAGTAAATTCATATATGCCCAATCCATCATCCATAGGGTATATAAGATTCAAACTATTGAGTTGCGAAATAATGGGTTCCAAACATTTCACAGCTCTCCAAGTAATAACAAACCCCAGGTCAAGTTGTAAAAGATTCTTCATGTGAGATACAACTTTAATTAGAGAAACATCAGAGCCAAAAAGATGAGGCATGAAGAAAACTGAACTTTGTAACTTCCAAAACAATTTTAACTCTAGTTCTAAAAGGTGAGGAACTTTTTTAAGCGATTGTGAAATATCAAGATGATGACAACTCTCATCGCACCTTTGTAAAACCAATGTCTTAAAGGCTTTTAAGTCTGCTAATGCATCAAACATCTCAGCAAAATAGCACACTTGGTTAAGATGTTTTGGTGTAGGCACAATTTCAAATGCCAGAAACAAGCCAGAAAGTTGCTTTGTGTACATCAGCATGGATACAAATAAAGGATATAATTTAGGAAATTCAATTGGATCAAGTACCTGGATTTCAGTTAGGGTAGAAAAGAAAAGCCCATTATTTGTGTCAGTGACAGGTTTCAACAAGTTTAACTGATATTGCAAAGATTTTACTGTTTTACTCTGTAGATACTGCTGAAATCCAAGATGCAATTGTTTACCTTGGAGATCTGACTGTCTTACTGCAATGTCAACAAGAGAGGCACACTCCTCATAGGTCAGTTGGGCTTCATATGATAGTTCAAGAGGAAATGTTATACCTAAACTATGCTGTCCTTTTTTTTTAGAATATGAATAAAATATTGACCATATATTGTCTACAAAAGAAAGGAATTCTTTTGATAAACATTTATACTCTGTACTTTCTTGAGACATTCCTTGTCTAGTATGACGGATCAACTCAAAAGCACCAAAATATTGGTTTGTAAGAAGCCTTGATGTTTCTGGCTTACAACCAACACAGAAATGCATTGCACCAAAAATCCTATGAAACCAATGAACATATATTGTAAAACCCCACAAACACATCTTTTTAGTGCATTTTTTGAATTCGTCATTACTTGTGAAGTACAAATTTGCAAGATAAAGCCCAGAGCAATAGTCCTGAATTGATGTGTGTAAAAATTTGATATGTGATATCTTGTGCAATTTTGATTTGATCTTCTTCCTGCTCAATATGCCAACACCCAGTGCAAGGGAGAGTGTTGTCTTATCAAACTCATTCGCTTTGAACAAAATTTTTTCCTGACTTGGGTCAAGCAGTCCTTTAAGGGTTTCTTTTCCCAAGGCTTCCAAAAATTTGTTCAAACCTATTTGTGATTCTTCACCTTCTTCTGATGAATCCCTTTCTCCTGATATATCATACCTATTGTTATGATACCTTTTCCAGAGACTAGTAATTGCATCTTGGTAAAGTTTCGTTCTTGTGTTTGGCAGGCTCCTGTTGGCTTGATCAGGATCATCCCATAATACACAAAATAGCATCAGCAATAAAGGTATACCTGCTAAATCCCAAACATTCTGTAGTTCTTGTAATTGTCTTACTAAACCTTCATACTGATTTATATCATTTGTTCCAAAATGTTTCCTGATATATTCTTCAATATTTTCATCTGAAAACCCAGTTAAATTAACTTTCATGAATATATGTAGTTTATTATTGCGACCTATGTTCTTTAGTGTATCAGGGCGTGTGGAAGCAATGACACAACTGTTTCTGTGTATCTTGTTATAATATATCAATTTGGACATTTCAGATGTTGTGCTATTCAGAATCGCTACACTGTGTTCATCTATTCCATCAACCAAAAACAAACATCTTTCTGAATTTGATGCAAGTTCTAGATATGACTTTAAACTAGTTTGGAATACATTTGAATCATTTTCTAAAAGCTGATCAAATATGATTTCTTCTAAGCTGTCATTTTTATGTTCAGTATCTATTTCATATAGGTTTATGAGAAATACCAGTTCAAATTGTGATAAAGGAGAATCACTACTCTCTGAAGAATCTGTATTTTTAAGTTTAGCCCATTTGTAAGCTATGTTATTTAGCAAAGTGCTCTTACCACTTCCCGCGTCACCCTGGATTAGAATACGATTAACCCTTAAACCTGTATCTGTATAATGAAGGTCCATCAAATCTTCATTGCTTTTTAATTGTTTGTGCTCTACTTGGGAATGTTTATCTTTGTCCTTCTCCATTTCTAGGTTGACAAAAATGGCTTCCATTTCCCTTGTGTCATCATCACCAAGCCATGGTGTCAGTTGTACTTGCATTTCTGGTCCTAGGTATAACTTCCTTAGTTGATCCTGACATTGTTTCAAGTTGAATTCACCTGGTTCAGTTTCAGCTGTAAGTAGAAATTTAGGAAAAATTTTGAGAGAAAATAGGGTCAATCATTGAATAATTCTGTACAGCCAGGGATGTGGGCACACTACACTAAATAACTAGCACTTGCTATCCGGCATTTCTAAAATCAGCAAAATTAACTGCCCTTCTAAAATGAGGACTTCAAAACGTATTGAAGGGCAATGTGTTTGGTCAATATTTTGTTCTAATTATAAAATTTGGTTAATTTAAAGATGCTCTGATGCCATTTTGATCTCCAGATTAAAGGGTTTTCCTTAATTTGCACTTGATTCTGGTAATACAAAATTTGGCTGTCAGAGATAGGGGCCGTTATTACTTCAGCGTCCAGTATCTTGAAATTTTTGCCATAAATTACACATTAATTCAGAATATGGTGTGTGTTTTAATAGCTCGAAATTTGTAAACATTTGATAGTATAGGCCCACGGAAGACGGGGGGGTTTTATTTGAAAACCATAATCATGATGATGTTTGACACCCCTTCCGTTATCCAACTATGTATACCCCCCATCTTTATGTGTGAAGCTAGTAAGTCTTGTGGGGGGATTTGTAAGGGTCAGGTAAGAGTAAGAAAGACGACCTTAAATGGCCATTCCACTTTTACTAAACCCAAAGGGCCGTATTCTCGAAAGATGTTTAACGCTAATCAATGTTTAAATCGCGTTTTAAACCATAATAAAGATCAACGTAATTCTCAAAGAGTGACTAAATGTAATCAACGTTTAAATTTTAACCACTTGTAGTTAAACTGCTCTAAAATGCGTTTAAAACTAAACTAGGTCAGGGGGTAGTTTAAGATGTGTTTAAATTGTATTTTCATCATGTGTCCGACAGCTTTTTTATTGCTGTATGCTTTAAAAATGTAATGATTTTAATGAATAATGCTTGAAAATGATAATATGACGATATAGACATGACCATGACGAAAAATAAACACTCACATTGCGTTCTTTATGAAAATATACCATAAATTGTCATTGTAAACATGGTGATACTGTGTTCTAGCTATTGCATAGTGTAGGTCTATTATTCACGTATTCAACACTGTACAGAGGCATCATTTCATAAAATAAAACAAGCCGTGTAATTGATGAGGCGTAGAAATCTTTATTGACTAGGGACCTACTATTAATTCAACTATATAAAGTTCACTAGTGCATATCTCTTACGTGCACAGTTCAGGGGATGATATTTATTAGTTTTAAATGCCGCTGTTTACTAGACACGCTGTTTAAATATTTAGCGTTTAGCTAAATCAGATTTTATTTAAACGCAATTTATGTCTAACCAACGTTTAGATAAACAACGTTCGAGAATACGGCCCAAAATGTCCCAGATCATAGATTTTAACTAGTTCGGTTCTCGGGTCAAAATAGATTCCAGTGCCGTTGTATAAAATTGTGTAATCAAAATTGAGTTTCTTAAAATTGTTTTATATATCAATTGAAAGATAAAAACAATATTAACATTTGGGAAATACATGTCTCCTGCAGGGATGCACTACACTAAATAACTAGCACTTGCAATCCGGAATTTCTGAAATTGGCAAAATTGACTGCCCTTCTAAAATGAGGACTTCAAAACGTATGGAAGGGCAATATGAGCAGCTCACAGCAACCTCACTTTATGATAGCAAACGATAATTGTAGAGCCCAAGGGTTGTTCTCTTTCCTAATAAAAATGATGGCGCTAGATACCTTTATTTGGTTCAACTGTTTGCTGGTAGGGTTTATTTTTTTAGAGCTATTTGAAAAAATTGCATCAAAGTAGAAATTCCGGCCAATCATGCATGCTTTTGCGAGTCGCTCATCACAGCGACTTTCCGGACTGATAGAGTTAAATAGTATTTGAATTTAATTTGAATAAAACCAACCTGTTCTACTCTTCAGAATCTTGTCTCGCTCACCAAACAGAGCTTCTTGTGTAAAACTGCTGCCTTTCTCCCTCCTCCACCATCTTAACACTTCCCTTGCTTTCAGTATGGTATCAGTTGTCCCTGCACTAGCTTCTGCATGTTCAACTTTGTGTGGAGGTATACCAAGGTTATCATAAAGATGCCTTAGTTCGTCTGGTCCAAGCTCTTTAGTTACTTTATTGATATCTTCCATGGTTACCTTATAGGTATCCTTGTCACTTCCGGAGGCCATGATAAAATCTGCACAAAAGGTAATGTTTTAAATACAGGTTAACTTCGTATTTAATGCCTATAAGATACTTGTATGACTAAAGCAAAAATCTGAGCTCCCGATTTTTCCATGATACTGAAAACAGAACTCACTGAATTTGGGGTTCCTCACAGAAGTTTGAAAAATGCTACAAAATAGTGAAGAATAGTGTAAGAAGTCCAATTTGTGTGATGTGCAAAATCTAACAACAAAAAGTTACAGTTGAGCTGTAATCAACCACTGAATTAATCTATTCTAACATTAATTAGAGGCTTACGTTGTCAAAGTTTATAAAAACAAACAAGCTCTCAAGTGATGATGTTCTATTTTTAGCGTGAGTACTTTTTACGCATGTGCCGGTGCTTTGGTGGTGTTGACATTTTTTTAATAAACTTCTCAAATAAAGTTTGGAAACTTTTTTGTTGCTTATGTCTCATTTGTTTGAATCTTGTTCATCTATTTGATGCATTATCTGATTAGCCAGTAATCTCATCTTTAAAATGACACCACATTTGTAACAAGAGCTTGCTGTATGGCTGAGTAATTCCACTTTCTTTGCAGGGAGGTCACAGACAGCGTGTGACAAAATGAACAGTATCTGTGTCAATCCTATTGATTTTGATGCTATAGGATAAATCAGTGAATGGGTGAATGAATAGGTTGTTTGTAAGCATTAACAACACAATATTCACTTACCTTAACTGAAAGGATAAAAATCTCGGTGTGCACCTGTCTTTGATATCCCGTTTCACGGAACATTTTAAAGTTATGATACCATGTTTCACTAACATCAAAATATTGCTGTAACTTGCTTTTGTGATAAACAACTTTAAGTTTGTCTATGCATGAGTATTAGTCAGATTGTTTATGCATGAGTATTAGTCAGATTTGATAATCTCACCATTAACAAATCATGGATTTAACACCAAATGATCACTTTTGAGCAAGTAACAAACGAGATGAATTGTTTAAGGAAACAGTAAAACTTAATTTTTATCTTCATCTTTTGTTATTCAAACACAAACTGTTATCCAGAATTATCAAGTTAAATTCAATCATTCATTCACTGATTTGTCCTATAGCATCATAATCAATAGGACGATATAGATACTGTTCAATTTTGTTAAACGCTGTCTTTGACCTCCTTGTTAAGAAAGAATTACTCAGCCATAAAGCAAGCTGATCTTGTTACAAATTTGGTGTCATGTTAAAGATGAGAATACTGGCTAATCAGATAATGCACCAAATAGACGAACAAGGTTCCAACAAATGAGATAGAGGTGGCTGAAAAAAGTTTCCAGACTTTATTTGAGAAATTTATCATGTTTGGACAGTTTGGTTTTAGTTTGCAGTGTTTTATTGTGGATATTCATGGAAATCGTTAAATTTGTAACACAGTATTTAAATTTAATAAGACAAAGAAATCATGGGTTTACTTAAATCGCTGAATTAGCATATTTGATTGTTAGCCATTTTTGATTTAGGTGTCTGATTTTAAAAGAGCAAATGTTAATTACTGTAAACGGGAATATTTTCACGAGCAGAATTTTCTGCAAAACCAGACATTCACGACTCTCTTGCGCATGTTAAATTAGCATTTTAAAGCTTCATTCCATAGACCTGCACATAAAATGAATGTATTCGCAGGGTGTTGTATTCGCAAAATTCAAAAACCCTCGCGAAAAAAACCCCATTTACAGTAAATCTATATGCTAGAAATAGGTGTTGTTTTTAATTAATATTATTTATTTAAATGACAAAAATAAATATTTTATTTGGAATGTTCAGTAATTACAGTCAAGTATGTAATATTGTAAAAAATTTGATCAAAAGATCAAAAACTAAAATTTTGTTTTGCATGTTGATCTTGAATCTGAGGCTGTTTTCTAAGTGTATATTGATCATGTTGATGCTGTATGTCAGGAAAGAGGTTTTTGTGTATTGCTTTTGAAACTGGCTTTTACAAGGTAGGCTTCAGATAAATCAAAAGAAATTGTGATATTGCTCACATCTGCTATTGGACAAATTTGAGATTTCTGTGGAGGGCAGTATTTTTGTTGTTTTCAACAATACTTTATGTAAGTTATAATGAATGAAAATCTAAATATTTTGGCACACACTGATTTCCGGGACAGACTTAGTTTATTTTTGTTTACCAGATATACTCTGTTACATCACCCCAATGTGAGGTATTTAGCGCAGGGGACTACAGAGGGCTTAACTTGACTTGGAACTATGAGTCAATTAGAATAAAGTTCCGTGCCTAGGAATGAATTGCTATTGAAACTTTAAATCATTACCGCTAACACTTTAAATGCTGGAAAAAATTTCGAAATGTTTGGAAAAAAGTCTGGGGATGATGGTTGAACTTTCCCATTGCTATTTAAACTTTTAAAAGAGGTAGTATAGGAAAAACTTCTGAACATTATAGCAATATAAGATTTAGTTCAAAAATAGGTTAAAAGTTAAAAGTATTTGAAAATTAGAATCATGGAGGTTGTTTTAATGTTGAAAACAATAAAAATTAGATCACTACTAACTAAAAGTATCCATATACCTGGTTTTCTTTAAACTGAATTGTTTTGTCATGAAGAAAATGCACTAAATGCACACATTCACTTCCCTATGGTAATGTATGCAAATATAAACTGCCAAAATTAAATCTGGCTAGTTAAAAAAATCATATGTCCATATAGAGTTGTATGAAATCAGTACAGCTTCATTTACCTTCACTGAAAGCCATTTTTGAAATGAATTATTTACTTCATATCTAATTTTTATCAAGGCAATTTGAACATATAATCTTTTGTAGAGTACTCAAGTATTTTCAAAAGAATCGTAACGGGATTTGCTTACCTGATGTAAGTTTCCTAATATATAAACACAACGTTAATTCCTACATTTGATTATGTCAGATAATTTCCTTTTCAAAATGTAGCTACAAACAAACCCAAACATGGCTACAGCACAGCTTGGATATCTGTGGTACCTGTCTGCTGGTCGTGTGATAAGACCAAGCCCAGAAGGATTCTTATAAAGCAGTGCTGTAGACACACCTAGGTCATGGGACCATAGCAAATGCGGTGCCAGGGTTTTTTGTTAGGAGGGGCAACCAACAGATGAGGCCCAAAAGGTTCACCCAAATTTTAATGACGTAAAACTGACAAGCAAAAAAAAATGGTCTTACAAGGGCACAGAGGACTTATATAGCAATCTATGTTTCAATTTTTCAACAAAAATTTGATACCAAGTTACATTTTTTGTGTTTTTATCAACATTTATACCAAATTTTTCCTGCTCTTCTCTCACTTTTGAATTTATCACCTTTCGTTTTTCTACCATTTTATTTGTGCAAAAATCCTTTAGAGGGAGCTACCCCTGTCCGCCCTGTGGCACCACCAATGAACCATGGAAGTATTTTGTTGTCAGGTTGAACTTCCAAGTTATTCATGCTTATAAAATGTAAAGAGTCAGCTGAAGTTAAGTCATGTTCTGGACATGTGACTTTCACGTTCAAATTTTGTTATTTCAATGACTTCATGGGTGCACTCAATTATTAGTATTGGTATGAAAAAGAGATTGTTTCTAACAATTGCATTATGAATATCAATTTTGTTATGTTTGCCTTAATAAGTTTTCATGTATGACAGATACATAAAAAGGGTGTTTATTTGGATGCTGAGGATATTGGTTTAGTGTTGTCCCCCTCCTCTCACTTGAGATCCCGCTTTGGCTATTTCACTATTATTTTCTTTTTCGATGCCCCTAATAAACACCTACATTCACCTTGTTTCCTCAGGCAAGAAACTTTACACTGATTGCACCATAAGCTATATTGCTGATCCATTGATTATTGGATTCTGATGCACTGTGGGAATGAAAAGGGCTCAAAATTTGCAGAAATGTGAGTCCTTTTCATTCCCACAATGCACCAGAATCCAATAATCAATAGATCAACAATATAGCATATGGGAAGGTTTTTTTTTTATTTGTCTGTGCACGAATGCACTTCCTTTGGGCACTATACTTGGTGACTCTATGGCCTTAGATGATGACGTCATGAGATACTTTTCATTTCAATTCAGATTAATTGGATCAGTTTTGGCTGTCAACAATGAAAAGCTTATACTTATTTAGTGATGTTCATTTGTATGCAATTTTGCAGTATCTACAAAGTACCATTTTGTATCTATATGGATACCTTGGTCACATAACCTTGTGGCGAGGTTATGATGTGTTGACAGCCTTAAAGAACCAAAATGATGCACTGCAATTTAGCCGAAATTGAGCTTCAAAGTGGAAAATCAATTAAGTACAATGTATAAGTGAAACACTCATGTTTAAGTGCCACATTAATATTTATCCCAGTAGTGTAGTTAAGACTTTTTTTGTCAAGGGGCAAACAGATTTCTTCCAGATTTTTCCCAACATGTTTCCCTGTTTTTCTTACTGTGTTAACATTTCTTCCCATTTTTTCAAGGACAAAATCTGTTTTCTTAGA
>JXSR01S003678.1:47502-57731 GCA_000969725.1 Ophiothrix spiculata
TCTAGTTAGAAAAATGATAAAAATCTTGTTTCTACACTTG
The DNA here is from genome assembly GCA_000969725.1 of Ophiothrix spiculata. Lineage (NCBI taxonomy): Eukaryota > Metazoa > Echinodermata > Ophiuroidea > Amphilepidida > Ophiotrichidae > Ophiothrix > Ophiothrix spiculata. Next base: position 47,543 of record JXSR01S003678.1, read on the forward strand.
TGATGACCAAACAAATTATTTTTGATGAAATTGTTTCCGTTTTAATATGTTTTAATTATCTCCAGGAGCTTTGTTTGATCTATTATCTGGTAAATCCATCTGAGGTACAAAAGTTAGGATTTAGGAAACACACCACCATCAAAGAATTAATATATTGCAAATTCATTCTCTCTCAATTTGAGCTATTTGTGTGTAATTTTTTGTACTTTGTTGGATTTTACTATACTTTTAAGCTTTGTTTAGAGCATTTCCATTAATATTAAATTCTAGGTGGAATCTAGGCTAGTCCCTTTAAATTGCATGTCAAAAAAAAAAAAAATTAAAACAATAAGTTATATATTTTTTTTTTTGAAAATTTAAATCACCCGATTGGGCTCCAAGTTCAAGTGCAGTGTTGCCACGCTAGAGGGTAACTTTTTTCTGTCATTTTGAACAACAAACATTTCACTGTAACTTTCTTAATTTTTAACGTTAGATTATGGTTGACCCCACATTTTAAAGGAAATTTGACGATCTTTCCAATGAATGACATTCAAAAGGTATTTAAATGTTTATCAAATTTGATGGACATGCCTAATTAAGTCTCCAACTGTTCGGTTGAAGACTTAATAGGCAAGGGACAGCATATCATCGGTATTGACAGATATCACATCAAATAATCGGTTATAGGCATTGGTTCAAAAAGGCTATCAATATATCACTACAATTAATTGTAACGTTGTACACTACACCTAGAAGTTTTTGGTACAATTTTAATACTGCTGTAATATTACACACTTACTATTGCACAGATATGTTTGTTGTTGGTTGAGGTACAGATATATTGTATAAAAGACAGTAAAAATAGAGCAGCTGTCCTATCTTTGGCATTATTTTCACTAAAATCTCATTATTGATACATACAAGCAACTGTACATGAAGTGCTGAAGTTGTCAAGAAAATGAAGTTACTCAGATAAAAACAGAATTCTACTTGATCTTGCTTCCACTAGCTTTAAGCAGTGTGGTTGTGTGGTACAATTGAGTTATCGGGGTAAATTAGTGGGAGTGTATGCAATATACCATGGATGTGACCCAAGGTCAGGTGGTAAGATATATAATTTTCATGTTATGTAATTCAACCTGATTGATGATTATGTGGAAAATTCAAGCAGAAATTTAAGTTTCAATTAGAGGGTTGTGAGGGATATTTTTCCCTTGAAAGTTGAAGAAATACAAACTTAACCATTATTCATTATTCTTCTAACCTTCCACCTACCCCTTTTTGTTCTTAGCCTATTTTCTCTCAAATAAGGGTGTCAAAAATTGGTGGTTTCCACCTGGACTCGAACCAGGGACCGCTCACATCCCAATCCCATGTCCACCTATATCAAAAGCCACCTGTAGGACGCATAGCTAGGCAGCGATTTTGTGCCCATATAGAATCCCCGTCTATAACGTATTCGGACTTGGGGGATTTTGGTGATTTTCTCTTGTAACCTTTTGTAACCTTTGTGAGATATTGTTGCCTTGTACATATGCAAGTACCTGTTGTCTTCTATGCAGCACCACACCCTGGAGAAAATCAAGTACAATTCTAGTACTTTTCTGCTTTTCATATATTTTGAAGATTTATATTCATATTTTACATGTTTATACATATTTTACATTTTGACATGTGGAGCACTAGAAACATAATTCATGCAAGACATCATCAGAGACATTAATTACACTTTAGCATAGAAACCAAGTTAAGCTGATCACTAGCTGTGCAGCCATTATAAAACAACAATAGCAATTACTATCCTGGTCATAAACCTGAAGAGTCATATCAGCGAAGACTCAGTATGCAAATTTTGCAAGTCACTGACAAGGCTGAATAACAAAACACTAAGGCATATACAATATGTAGTCCAACGTGTGTTATTGTAGTCCCAGGTGCGTAGTAAATCCAGGATAGCCAGGTACTTTTTTAACATTATTGTATGAAATACAACACAATTACAGCACTAACCAAAACTAAACAAGACAGGAGACAGGTCAGAGGTTGCTGCTTGTTTGTTGTGGTGGCATCCTCGTAGATTAGTGGCTCTTCTTGTATAGGGTCCTTTCCACAAGTAGTTTGATGGATTTTCCAATGTTTTCGTTGGCAGTCTCTGCTGCAGTAACTGACAGTTTTACATCGTGTGCACCTTTTCAATCCTTCAGGGACCTCAGTTTCAGGTTTAGGACACTCGGTATTGAAGCAGTGCTGTACAGGTTCTTGTTTTAGTAATTCTGTAGTGAGTGACTTTTCTTGCAGAGGGTCCTTTCCACAAGTAGTTTGATGGATTTTCCAATGTTTTCGTTGGCAGTCTCTGCTACAATAACTGACAGTTTTACACCGGGTGCAGCTTTTCAAGCCTCCAGGGACCTCAGTTTCAGGTTTAGAACACTCGGTATTGAAGCAGTGCTGTACAGGTTCTTGTTTTAGTGATTCTGTAGCGAGTGACTTTTCTTACAGAGGGTCATTTCCACAAATAGGTCGATGGATTTTCCAATGTTTACGTTGGCAGTCCCTGCTACAGTAACTGACAGTTTTACACCCGATGCACCTTTTCAAGCCTCCAGGAACCTCAGTTTCAGGTTAAGAACACTCAGGATTGAAGCAGCGTTGTACAGGTTCCTGTATCATTGATTCTGTTGAGAGTGACTCTTCTTGTTCAGAGTCCTTCCCACAAGTAGATAGATGGATTTTCCAATGTTTTCGTTGGCAGTCCCTGCTACAGTAACTGACAGCTTTACACTGGGTGCACCTTTTCAAGCCTCCAGGGACCTTAGTTTCAGGTTTAGAACACTCAGGATTCAAGCAGCGTTGTATAGAATTAGATTCCTGTAGTGGTGATTCTGTAGTGAATGACTCTTCTTGCAGAGGGTCCTTTCCACAAGTAGTTTGATGGATTTTCCAATGTTTTTGTTGGCAGTCCCTGCTACAATAAATAACAGTTTTACACCGGGTGCACCTTTTCAAGCCTCCAGGGACCTCAGTTTCAGGTTAAGAACACTCGGTATTGAAGCAGTGCTGTACAGGTTCTTGTTTTAGTGATTCTGTAGTGAGTGACTTTCCTTGCAGGGGGGGGGGGTTTCCACAAGTAGATCGATGGATTTTCCAATGTTTTCGTTGGCAATTCCTGCTACAGTAACTGACAGTTTTACACTCAATGCACCTTTTTAAGCCTCCAGGAACCTCAGTTTCAGGTTTAGAACACTCGGTATTGAAGCAGTGATGTATCAATTCCTGTATTGGTGGTTCTGTTGAGACTGTCTTGTCTATTTGTGGGTCCTTTCCACAAATAGGTCGATGGATTTTCCAATGTTTACGTTGGCAGTCCCTGCTGCAGTAACTGACAGCTTTACACTTGGTGCACCTTTTCAAGCCTCCAGGAACCTCAGTTTCAGGTTTAGAACACTCAGGATTGAAGCAGTGTTGTACATGTTCCTGTATTATTGATTCTGTTGAGAGTGACTCTTCTTGTACAGGGTCCTTCCCACAAGTAGATCGATGGATTTTCCAGTGTTTTCGTTGGCAGTCCCTGCTACAGTAACTGACAGCTTTACACTGGGTGCACCTTTTCAAGCCTCCAGTGACCTCAGTTTCAGGTTTAGAACACTCAGGATTGAAGCAGCGTTGTACAGGTTCCTGTATTATTGATTTTGTTGAGAGTGACTCATCTTGTATAGCTTCCTTTCTACAAGTAGAACGATGGATTTTCCAATGTTTACGTTGGCAATCCCTGCTACAGTAACTAACAATTTTACAACGAATGCAACTTTTCAAGCCTCCAGGGACGTCAGTTTCAGGTTTAGAACACTCGGAATTGAAGCAGCATTGTATAGGTCCCTGTAGTGGTGATTCTGTAGTGAGTGACACCTTTTGTATAGAATCCTTTCCGCAAGTAGATCGATGGATTTTCCAATGTTTACGTTGGCAGTCTCTGTTACAGTAACTAACAATTTTACATCGGATGCACCTTTTCAGGCTTCCAGGGACCTCAGTTTCAGGTTTAGAACACTCGGGATTGAAGCAGCATTGTATAGGTCCCTGTAGTGGTGATTCTGTAGTGAGTGACACCTTTTGTATAGAATCCTTTCCACAAGTAGATCGATGGATTTTCCAATGTTGACGTTGGCAGTCTCTGTTACAGTAACTAACAATTGTACATCGGATGCACCTTTTCAAGCCTCCAGGGACCTCAGTTTCAGGTTTAGAACACTCGGGATTGAAGCAACATTGTATAGGTCCCTGTAGTGGTGATTCTGTAGTGAGTAACACCTTTTGTATAGAATCCTTTCCACAAGTAGATTGATGGATTTTCCAATGTTTACGTTGGCAGTCTCTGTTACAGTAACTAACAATTTTACATAGGATGCATCTTTTCAAGCCTCCAGGGACCTCAGTTTCAGGCTTAGAACAATCTAGATTGGAGCAGTGCTGTACAGGTTCTTGTTTTACTGATTTTGTTGTGAGTGACTTTTCTTGCAGAGGGTCCTTTCCACAAATAGATTGATGGATTTTCCAATGTTTTCTCTGGCAGTCTCTGCTACAATAACTGACAGTTTTACACCGAGTGCACCTTTTCAAGTCTCCAGGAACCTCAGTTTCAGGTTTAGAACACTCAGGATTGGAGCAGTGGTTTAAAGGTTGTTGTACTTGTAATTCAGATGACATCTGTTCTTGTATATATTTTTGAACTGGTAATCCTGAGATCTCAGATATTGCTGCTTTAGGCTTATTCAAAGCCAAGTAGACCAGTGATTCTCTTTTAGCATTGGCACCAGTTGTTTCATCGGCACTTGATGAAAATTTCTGTTTCAATTTTTTAGTTCTTGGTTCAGTTTGCTTTGAAGATGTATGAATGGAATAAGCCACTACTATTTGTACATCTTTCCCTTTGTCTCTTGTGGAGCACAGTACACATTTACATGTAATGCTACGGTACAGTTGTGACATGCATCTTTGACAATCTGGCAAGTCTGGTTGGGACTCCATGAAGCTAATCACTATCTGTCTGCGTGACATTTCTGGGGATATTGGATCAAGTTCAATTTCCAATTGTTGGAATTGAGAAAATGAGCGCAAGCTCTGTAAGTTATTGTATCCTATCAATCCTATGCCTAAGTTATGTCTAAGATTAAGTTTGTCAAGAGTGACCATTGTTTTGATGCCATCTACCAGGATTGCAACTTCTGGATCCCCTAGATAAGCTGCAATCAAACCCAACTCCCTCAAATTGACCATGCATTTTAGTTGATCTGATAGACTGCAGATAGCTGCCTTAAGTGATTCCCCACATAAGCCCAATGTGTTCAGTGCCTTTGCCTTTTGCAGGTATGAAGTAAATTCATATATACCCCATCCATCATACATAGGGTTCAATAAATGCAAAGTATTGAGCTGTGGAATAATGGGTTTCAAACATTTTACAGCTCTCCCAGTAATAATTACACACACCAGGTCAAGGTGTACAAGATTTTTCATGGGTGATACAGCTTTAATTAGAGAAACATCAGAGCCAAAACGATGGGACATGGAGACAGTTGAACTTGGTGGCAAACAGGTCAACTCTAGGTTTGACAGGTGAGGAACTTTTTTCAGGGATTGTGAAATATCCAGATGATGACTACTGTCATCGCACCTGTTTAAAATCAATGTCTTAAAGGCTTTCAAGTCTGCTAATGCATCAAACATCTCGGAAAAATCGGACACTTGGTTAATTTGATTTAATGCAGGCACAAATTTAAACTGCAGTATCAAGTCAGAAAGTTCCTTTGTGTACATCAGCATGGATACAATTGAGGGGTAGAATTTAGGAAATTCAATTGGATCAAATAACTGAATTGAAGTAAGGATAGAAAAGAAAAGCCCATTATCTGTGTCAGTGACAGATTTCAACAAGTTTAACTGATATTGCACAGATTTTAATGTTTTACTAAATTTATGTGAATAAAATATAAGATACAATGGTAAACCTTGGAGATCAGTTTGTCTTACTACAATGTCAACAAGAGAGAGACACTCCTCATATGTCAGTTGGGCTTCATATGATAGTATAAGAGGAAATTTTATATCTAAAGCATATTCGCCTTCCTTAAAATTAAGATGTGAAATTGATTTTGACAATTTATTGTTTTTAACAAAAAGGGATTCTGGTGATAAACATTCATACTCTGTACTTTCTTGAGACATTCCTTGTTCAGCACGACGGACAGATTCTGCAGCAGCATAATATTGGCTTGTAAGAAGCCTTGATGTTTCTGGCTCACGTCCAACACAGAATATAATTGCATCAAAAATCCTTCCAGACCAAGGAACATATAGTGTATAAGCCCACAAATACATCTTTTTATTAGTTACTTTCAATTTGTCATTGTTTGTAAAGTACAAATTTGCAAGATAAACTCCAGAGCAAAAGTCCTGAAACGATGTGTGCAAAAATTTTACACATGACATAATGTGTAAATGTGATTTTATCTTCTTCCTGCTCAATATGCCAATACCCAGTGCTAGAGAAAGTGTTTTTTTATCAAATTCAATGTTTTTGAACAAAATTTGTCTGTCATTACTTGGGTCTAAAAGTCTTTCGAGGGTTACTTTTCCCAAGGTTTCCAGAAATCTTTGGAACTCTAATTGAGATTCTTCCTCTTCCTCTGATAAATCCCCTGCCTCTGATATATCATGCCTATTATTTTGATATCTTTTCCAGAGACTGGTAATTGTTGCATTGTAAAGTTTCGTTCTTGTGTTTGGCAGGCTTCTGTTGGCTTGATCAGGATCATCCCATAATACACAAAAAAACATCAGTAATAAAGGTTTGCCTGCCAAGTCCCAAACATCACGCTGTTCTTTAAGTTGTCTTAGTAAACTTTCATACTGATTAATATCATTTGTATCAAAATGTTTCCTGATATATTCTTCAATATTTTCATCTGAAAACCCTATTAAATTGACTTTTGTGAATACATGTAGTTTATTATTGCGACCAATGTTCTTAAGTGTATCGGGGCGTGTCGAAGCAATGACACAACTGTTTCTGTATATCTTGTTAAAGTAAATCAATTTGGACATTTCAGATTTTGTGCTATTCAGAATCTCTACATTTTGTTCATCTATTCCATCCACCAAAAATAAACATCTTTCTGAATTTGATTCGAGATATGATTTCAAACCAGTTTTGGATACATTGGAACCTTCTTCTAAGATCTGATCAAATATAATATCTTCTAATCTGTCATTTTTATGTTCATTATCTATTTCATATAAGCTTATGAGGAATACTAAGTCAAATTTAGATAAAGGAGAATCACTACTCTGTGAAAAGTCTGTAGTTTGCAGTTTAGCCCATTTGTAAGCTATGTTATTAAGCATAGTACTCTTACCACTTCCCGCGTCACCCTGTATTAGAATACGATTAACCCTTAAACCTGTGTCTGTATAATGAAGATTCACCAAGTCTTCATTACTTTCTAATTGTTTGTCCTCTACTTTGGAATGTTGATCCTTCTGTTTCTCCATTTCTAGGTTGACAAAAATGGCTTCCATTTCTCTTGTGTCGTCATCACCAAGCCATGGTGTCAGTTGTACTTGCATTTCTGGTCCTTGGTATAACTTCCGTAGTTGGTCCTGACATTGTTTCAAGTTGAATTCCCCTGTGCCCTGTTCGGATTTACCTGGAAGTAGGAATTTAGGAAAGAGAATGATAAAATAAAAGTAATTATGTTAGCCAGGGATATAGATTACTATAGCATGTTTATAGAGTATCCTATTATCTGTTCTATTGTGTATTATAATGATATTAACTTTAAAAACAGTAAATACTTTATGTTTTAAAAGTGGTCAGACGAAGTACGAGGTCGCATTTACTACAATAATTGTATTGCGATTATTTTTGCGATTATTTATTACAATCGTGTTGCATTCCAGCCACCGAGGACCTAACCAATTACGAGATTGTTATACAAAAGTGTCAATCAAATACCACATCCACGGAACTTAATTGAACTTTAATGCGACGACGACCGAATTGTCAGACGGGTCAGACGTATTACAATAGCAAAATTTATTGTAGTAAATGTGACCTTGTCTGACCCCAGCCTTAGATTAACTTTGTAATAGGCATACAGCCATTACTTGCTAGTTTTTGTAATGATATGCAAACTGGGATGCAAAATGTAATGAGGTAATCCTTATTTGACCAAGGTGTTTCTTTCTCATTGTTGCCCAGAGTCTGCTACTTTGTACTATTTACCACAGTCATGTGTAGTGGCAACAGAGGTATGAAGGACTGGTATATCATGGATTATAGAGTGCCCTTGCTGTATTGGGCTCAGTCATGTGTAGTCACAAGAGATGTACGAAGTACCGTTATAGATTGTCCCATATATCTATATGTGAAGCTTTGGTTTCATGTTTAATTCAATTTTGGTCATAAAAGATTGGCCTTTATATATCAGATCAGGCTCTTTAGTATCGGGTAGTTATAGTTGAAGTATACTACTTTTCTTTGGTTTAAAACTTGGCACTGGTGTGTCATGGGCCATAGACTTAATTACCAGGTGAGGACCTATGTAGTCTATTCCATATATTTTATTTGATTTTCATGAAACTGTGATGCAGTTGTCCTTAATTGGATAGAAGCAATTATGTGACCCCAGTATGGAGTAGGTGAAAGGTCATCTATTGGTCATTAGGAGTCAGTGACCTTTGGTGGCCAAAACTATAGAATTGGTCAGCAAATTCATATATTTTGTTCAATTTTCATGAGATTTGGTGACTATGATCCTTGACTATAGTGCATGTGTAAACCCTCTTGCGAGTTGGTTCAAAGGTCATTAGGGGTGTATGACTTTGGTGATAAACATTGGTCAAGATTGGTCAGCAAATCCATATACTTTATCAGACATTCATGTGACTTAGACACAATTGACCCCTATGAAAGTGGAGTCATAGGTTATCTTAGGTTCAAGCCATATGTGACCTTCTTCCTGCATGACACTACTGGTATGGAGACCTCAAAATATTTCTCATTAAAGAGTTCACATTTTCTCTAGTAAAATTGTATTTGAATTTATAAAAAAAAGTGAATGAAACCAACCTGTTCTGCTCTTCAGGATCTTGTCTCGCTCACCAAACAGAGCATCTTGTGTAAAACCCCTGCCCTTCTCCTGCCTCCACCATCTTAACACTTCTCTTGCCTTCAGTATGGTATCAGTTGTCCCTGCACTTGCTTCTGCATGTTCAACTTTGTGTCGAGGTATACCAAGGTTATCATAAAGATGTCTTAGTTCGTCTGGTCCAAGCTCTGTGGTCACTCTGTTGATGTCTTCTATAGTTAGCTTATAGATGTCCTTGTCATTTCCAGCAGCCATGATTATGGTATACTTAATAAAATCTGCACAAAAAAGTAATGTTTAAAATACAAGTGAGCTTAATATTTGATGCCTATAAAATACTTCTGTGACCAAACCAAAAATTAACAAAAACCTGAGCTCATGAATTTTATGTGATATGGAAAATCAGAATTCACTGAATTTTGGGTTGCTCATGGAAGCAACTGAAATTATACCCTGTTACCTCGATCATAAGAACATGTTACCTTGATCATAAGAACACATTTAAATCCAGACATGGCAAATAATTTTGTGTTTTGGAAACACAAAATATGAAAGTACTTGCTGATCTTGTGAATAAAATATAACAGGTTACCGTAACAGAAGGGTCATTGTTATTTTTTACCATATCAGAATTTGAAGTGGAGCTGCAGGGGTTCTTATGATCAAGATTATAGGGTACTTTTAATAGGGACTTTGGACAAGTTCATAATCCAGTCTTTTGTCTTCAGTACATGTAAATAATATAATATTAAAGCTCTTTAGTAGAGTCTGTAAATAGAGTGTATATAGGCCCTATACTTAATTTAAAGGAAGTTTCTAGATCGCTGGGTCGTATATGTATGGAGATTATGTCTAAGGCCCCCTCCTCTGTTAAGGGAAGGTTCCTCCCTACGGACATAGATGGCTTCTTATTTGACTCCTCTCAAACCACTTTTGCTCTTTGTTTAGAATTACAATGTCTGAACTGGGTGTTCCGCGCCGGCACATCCGCCCATGCACAGGCTGTTTAGTTTCTATGTACGTTTCCACACATTCACTGTCTCCACACTTAAAACCATGAA
>JXSR01S003678.1:58451-82934 GCA_000969725.1 Ophiothrix spiculata
CTAATATATAAACACAAAGTTAATTCCTACATTTGATTATGTCAGATTATTTCCTCTTAAAAAATGTAGCTACAAACAAACCCAAACATGGCTACTGCACAGCGTGGATATCTGTGGTACCTGTCTGCTGGTCGTGTGACAAGACCAAGCTCAGGCAGATTCTTGTTATTATTATTATTATTATTATTAATTTAAATGACAAATCAAAATGAATGGTGCATATTTCAAAATTTCGGGATGTTATTTGCAGATGAGTTACACTTGGAATGTTCAGTAATTACAGTCAAGTACGTAATATTGTAAAAAAATTTGATCCAAAAATCCAAAACTACAATTTTGTTTTGCATGTTGATCTTGAATCTGAGGCTGTTTCTAAGTGTATATATTGATGCTTTATGTCAGGAAAGAGTTTATTGTGTATTGCTTTTGGCTTTACAAGGTAGGCTGCAGATAAATTAAAAGAAAATTCAATATTGCCCCCATCTGCTATTGGACAAATTTGAGATTTCTATAGAGGGCAGTATTTTTGTTGTTTTCAACACTACTTTATATGAAAGTAAATCAAAATATTTTGGTACACACTGATTTCTGGGACAGACTTAGTTTATTTGTGTTTACCTATACTCTGTTACAGGTATTTAATTTAGCAAAGGGAACTAATGGCTTAACTTGACTTTGGAACCACGAGTCAATTAGAGTAACGTTTCTTGCACAGGGAATTAAAGGGGCAATTCATGATCCACTTTTCACCCTCAAGGTCACATCTATCAAATTCGATTTTTTTAGCTTATATGAACCCTCAACTGGTATATGATACGATCCCCAAACCATTCTTTCATATGTGCTTGCATTTTTGAGAAAAGTGAGAAAATGTGTCATTTTCTATTTATTGTCGGGGCCCCGACAGTAATTACAACACAGTAGCCTATGAGGATTTTCAAAATGCTGAAAAGCTCTGTAACTTGTAAACGAACGGTCGGAATCAAGTGAAATTTTCAGTATATATTTATTTTGTACTCTTCTTTACATTTAGCTAGAAAAGAGGCCACATCAAAATCATGAATTGCACCTTTAATTGCCATTGAAACTTTAAATGATTACCGCTAACACTTCAAATGCTGCAAAAACCAATGCCATTTAATCTTAAAAAAGAGGTAGTATAGGAAAAACTTATTAGAGCAATATATGATTTAGCAATATTGCAATATAAGATTTAGTTCAAAAATAGGTAAGAGTTCAAAGTATTTGAAAATTACAATCATGGAGGCTGTTTTAATGTAAAAAACAATAAAAATAAGAATCATTAGTAAGTAAAGGCATCCATATGCATGGTTTTCTTGAACTGAATTGTTTTGTCATTAAGTAAATACACCAAATGCACACATTCACTTCCCTATGGTAATACATGTGAATATCAACTGCCAAAATCAAATCTAGCTAGTTAACAAAATCAAAAGTCTATATAGATTTGTATGAAAATCTTAATCAGTACAGCTTCATTAATCATTTTTTAATGAATATTTACTTTATATCTAATTTTTTATCAAGAAAATTTGAACATATAATCCTTTGTAAATTGTAGAGTACTCAAGTATTTTTAAAAGAATAATAACGAGATTTACTTACCTTATGTAAGTTTCCTAATATATAAACACAAAGTTAATTCCTACATTTGATTATGTCAGATTATTTCCTCTTAAAAAATGTAGCTACAAACAAACCCAAACATGGCTACGGCACAGCGTGGATATCTGTGGTACCTGTCTGCTGGTCGTGTGACAAGACCAAGCTCAGGCAGATTCTTATATAGCACTGCTGTAGACACACCTAGGTCATGGGACCGTGGCAGGTGTGGTGCCAGGTTTTATTGTTAGGAGGGGCAACCGACATATGAGGCCAAAAAGGTTCACCCCAATTTTTTGACGTAACTTTTGAAAACTGACAAGCAAAAAAAAAAAAAAAACGGTCTTACAAGCGCACAGATGACTTAAATAGCAATCTATGTTCCAATTTTTCAACAAAAAAAATTGATACCAAGTTACATTTTTTACATTTTTTATGTTTTTATCAACATTTATATCAAGTTTTTCCTGCTCTTCTCTCTCTTTTGTATTTATCACCTTTCGTTTTTCTACAATTTTATTTTTGCAAAAATCCTTTAGAGGGGGCTACCCCTGTCCGCCCTGTGGCACCACCAATGAACCATGGAAGTATTTTGTTGTCAGGTTGATTTCCAAGTTATTCATGTCACATCACATACTGTTCTATATGACAAAAGACGCATTTTGAGAAATTTGTACGTAGACTTTGTGTCATAGAAGAGCTTTTGCTATTGCACATAAGTTTTCTTCTGATACTAATATTTTTGAAAAGAAAAGACTTCAAAGTTTTTATTATATTTAATTTCAAATGAAAATACTACTTCAAACCCTATTCAATATAGCTTTGAACTTATAGATCTGTATGTGAAAACGCTTTTTTACATTTAGCGATCTTTTAGTGCAGTAATTGAATACGTCAAACTGTTCTATTTCATATAGATCTGTATGTGAAAATGTTTTTCATATAAAGTTCATATAACGCAACATATAGAGCTGTATGTGATGTGTTGTTTACGCTATACTTTAGTACGTAATTTTTGCATATAGCGCAGTATGTGAAACGGCAAATTTAAATAGAACGCATATTGATCAAAAATTATTAATTATTTCTTGTTAATTAGGCTGAATTAAATCCTGTAACTTGGTAAAAATGAAGAAATCATCAATATATCAATCCAGACAAATTTTCTCAAAAATGTCAAAAATGTCATATAGAACAGTATGTGATGCGACCGATGAAATGTAAAGAGTCAACTAAAAGTATGTCACGTTCTGTACATGTGACATTCACATTCAAATTTAGTTATTTTAATGACTTGATGGGGATACTCAAATATTAGTATTGGCATGAAAAAGGTATTGTCTCTAGGCCGTTCCACAGAAAATGAAACTTTATTTTACTTCAAGCAAAAAATCAGCTTTTTTTACATGACCATGTTAGCAGGTTTTGGTTTTCAGTCATAAGTTTGTTACTTGGTATGTGAGAAGTATTTCCCAAACAGAAATTGTGAAGTTTTTCTATCCATGCATGAATGGACATATCTTTTAATATGTCACAAACATTACCAAACAAAACAATGTATCTGGGTAGAGAAGAGCTCATTAAGGTAAGCATCTTTCTCAAGGACACGACACACGCTTCCCACCGGATTCAAACCCACGATTCTCAATGTCCAGTGATTATCAGTCGAGGACTTATTGGCTAAGCCACCATGTCCCACTTTATAGCTTTATACAGCTGCAGCTGCTTCATTTTCAGCTGATTTAATCGATGCTGGGGAGCAAAATGGTCTGTAGAAAAAGTATGGAATTCTTTGCAAGGCACTCATATTGCACAAAATTCCATTAAAATCTATATTCTCAGAAATCCATTTGAACCCAGGACCTCTCGCATCCATATCCAACCGTATGCCAAGGTGTTCATTCAATGGGTGCGCTATGCAACAATTTAGTGCTAATATAAGACCCCCATGTATGACATATATGGATTTAGGCTATATTACTTATTTTCCCTTGTATAACCTTTTGTAGCCCTATGGGATTGTTAGGGTTAGGTCAGTGGTGTCCTTTGTTTGGAAACTGAAAACTAGATTTTTAGAAAAAATCTCCATGCTCTTTAGTCTCGTAAAACAGAGGTTGTGGGTTCGAGCCTTGTTTCCTTGGGCAAGAAACTTTACTTTAATTGCTCCATGGTTTGGATAGTCATGTTAGGCTGTTGGTCCCCTGTACAAATGCTCCTTCTTGGGGCGCTGCATACAGTGTATATACCTGGTGAGTCTATAATATAATTTGTCTGTCTATCACCAAAATTGATGCTTCCTTTATTAGTTTCACAAAAATTACATATGTACATCCCATCCCACCCTTGGTCTAACTATAGTGTGTTTAATGATATTATTTTCATTATTAACTTGAGCTTTATGCATAATGTTACCAAAAAGGAAGGTGCGATTATATATACGTAAACCGTCTTATATTAAGTCCACCTGACTCAGGGGTTCAACTAGTTTGTTGACCTGAGTCCAGTAAAGCATGATATTTTGTTTTCAATGATCACTGAACTTGGGATTTTTTTTCAACCCAATTTACATGTATATTCTACACAAAGACGTTTTGAATCAATATGTAACATTTTCAAAAAAAATCCATAAGGCCAAAAAATAATAATAATTGTGTTTTCTCATAATAATCATAAAAAAATAATAACTATTTTGTTAATAATTGAACAAGTTAAAAAAATCCTCACAGAAAGGACTAAAATTAATAGATTTTTTAAAATGTTTATTCTATTTTTCGCTTAAATGTTTATATTCTTAGTGACTTTATGTAAACTTTGTATACATCTTGTTTTGTCTGTCTTATTTAAATATATTGCTTGATCCTAATGGAGACATGGAACATTTTACTGTTTGGCCTTTATTGGATTTGAACCCATAAGTATACACCCCAACATTGCTAAAATATGGTATAGAATTCTGTCAAATAGAACTTTTAATTCTTGTGCAGTAAGAATATGGAACAATCTCCTTGTTGAAGTAAGATGTAACTTTTCTGAATACAGTGTCAACAAGTTGAAACAGCTATGTGTTATAATAAAATGTACTTAAAATTATTTGATGCTTATACTATATATACCACATGTTGCTTAAATTCATACCATGTAAATTGTTTTTATACAGCTATTGCTTGTAGCTACGGCCTCCTTGGAAACCAGTGCTTATCATTGAATTTCTGTAACGTGGTAGACTTGAAGAAGTCATCAATATATTAATCCATGAAAATTTTCAAAAAAGTGTCTTATAGACCGGTATATAATGCGACCAACGATATTTTTTTTCCAAATAAGGGTGTTAGCATGTTTCAGATTCAATATGGAGACTGTACTGAGCTTTTTAAGAGTATCAATACAAGCTTACAGTATAATCAATCAATCAATGATGCAAGTACTTGCATAATATGCATATCCCATGAAGGAGTCTATTCGTACAGGGACCCACGGCTTTATGTGACTGTCCGACCACAGAGCAAGTAGAGTAAAGTTTCTTATCCAAGGAAACAAGGACACGGAAACCACCTGGCCCGGGTCTCAAGCCCGCAATCCCTGTATTACGAGACCCGTAATGAGGGGCCACATGTTCTTTTTGTAACCCTGAATGTTATTTCCTGTTGATTATTTATGATATTAGGCAGTTTAAAGGCTATTTAAGTTGATTTTAATGAGCAGACACATTCTTTGGAATTCTGTTGCAAAAACACTAAAAGAAGCAAAAACAATAAATATAAATAGATTTTTCTTAAAATAATTTATCTGTTTTTTAAACACACATCAAATTTTCCCGTTTTTTTAGCATGTCCTTGCTGTGTCTTGTCTTTTTGCAGCCATTTTTATTAGTGTATCTTGATTTGTGTTTTCAAGGAGTGCACTTCTTTACCGGCCTTTTTGGCTTTCCTGTGTATTCCTCCATCAAATTTGTTTGTTTGTTGCTATGTCCTGTTATTGTAACTGTTATGGAATTAAAGATAGTCAAAATTTTCATTTTCAAATCAGCTCACAAGGACTAGCCGAGATTCCACTAGAAGAATTAAACAAGTTAAAAATCCTCACAGAAATGACTAAAATTAACAGAATTTTTTTAATGTTTTTATTTTTAGTTACTTAATGCAAACTATGTATACATCTTATTTTGTTTGTCTTATTTTTAAAAAATATATTGCTTGATTCTGGGGACATGGTAAATTTTACTGTTTGGCCTTTATTGGATTTGAACCCATGATCCTTGAATTATAGTCTTATGCTCTAACTGCTTGTCCATGACATACTGGTAGTAGTTCATATGCCAAATTTGGCTCTTATTGACCATGGAAATATCTATTATTTCCATTGTTTGACAACTTCATTTTACTATATTTTTGAAATAGACTTATATTCTAATCTAAATCAAGTTCAACGAGAACAGCTTTATTTGCCTTCACTTAATACCATCTTTGTAAAATTACAACATGAACTTCCTCTATATATCTACTTTTATCTAGACAATTTGGACTCTACTCAAATATTTTATTAAAAAAATATAAGGTTTGCTTACCTTTTGCAAGTTTCCAAATTATTGAATAAAGTGAATTTTTACTTTCTCTTCAAAGCCAACTGAACAATTTGAACTGTACTGCACTCAAATATTTTATTTAAAAGGAAATAAGATTAGCTTACCTTTTTAAGTTTGGTTAAAATGGTTAAACACAAAATAAATTCATAAATTTGATTAAGTCAGTTCATTTCCTCTTCAAAATATTAATATAACCAAGCCCAAACATGGCGCTTGCTTATGTGGAAGAAAAATACACATATTGCCGTGGCTATTACATTGATACAGTATTATATGTTATAGGTTATAGGTTTGCCTCAGTAGGATTTTTATGTGGCAGAGAGCTGTTGGAAATAATGTACTAGAATCAATATTTTTGTTCCTAGTAATTTTCATATAAGCCAATTTTGAATCATTTCTCCAGTTTTATTTTTGCATATATGAAAATGTGAACATGCGCAGTGTCATACACTTTTGTAGTGCATTTATTTCCATATAAGGCAAATTCTGCGCAAAAAGCATAAAAATAATTGTAGCATGATAATTACCACTTACTGTATAGCGGAAAATTTTTGCAGGGTTATTTTTTCGCAATTTAACCAGTTCTGGCTATATCATTTAAATTCTCGTTTTCAAGTTTATACACATTGAGGTCAATGTAAAAGCATTATTTCGCGGGGTTCAAAATTTGCGGTTGGATGATTAACCGCAAAAAACACGGAAATTAAATCCCCGCAAAATTTTTCCTGCTATACAGTACTAAGTATTTAGTATTAAGACATTGTGTCAGTTAAACCATTGTCCTAAGACCATTGTAGAATTTTGCTCTCAAGTTGAACTACAAGTTTTTCAGGCATGGTATATTTTGTGTAAAGTCAACAAAATTAGGGTATTTAGGGCAGTAACAACACTCAATATTCAAAATAATCAGTACATTTGATCTGACGAAATGAGGCTTCATATTTGCTAAAAATAGCTTTGTGATCAATCATATTACTTGTGAATTTTTATACCATTTTATATCATGTGGTATTCAAACTAGATCAGTTGATGAGCTTTTGAAATTAAGTATTGGAGTATTTTGTATAAATATTGTAATAATCTGTTTCTTTCAACTTTGAACCAAATTTTACCAGTACAGTTACTTACTCCTATAAGGCCAAAACAAAAAACAAGTTTGTTTCCCGCGCGCATTTTGTTTTGGCAGTCAGTATTTGCACATTTCATTTTTTTATTTGATATTTTAGAGAACAAAAAATCAAAATACCAAATTTGATATAAAAAAACGGGGAAAATTGCAACATTTTTACTAAAGAAGTGTTTTCTTTTCAACAAAAACTTGAAACCGGACAGGTTTCTTACTGAAAAAATCATCACCCATGCGGATTTTCAATCAGATTTTGCCTTTGCACCTCATGAACGATAGAAAAAAAAAAGAAAATAAAAAAACGCATTTCGCATTTAGGTTTTTTGACCACCGACTGGAAACAAACTTGTTTTTTGTTTTTGCCTAATATACCACATTTTCTGATAGTAAGTATCCCAATGATAAATTTGAATTTGGTAAGAAATCATTTTCATTTGAACTCTTTGAGTGGATATGTAGAACAATGTTTCTGATAAAATTAAAACTTCTGTTAATCTTTATGATTTCAAAGGCTCTTACTCTTCCAAGAATTATCTTGTTTCCCATTATTGAGACTAATATTTTTCACCTTATCAAGAATGTATCATACCATATTTTCACCCAATTGTAAGGAAGTCTGGGACTAGACAAGCTTATTTTCCAGTCCTCCTCCATGATGTTTTAAAACTTACATTTTCTTGATGAAAATGTTGTTTAATTACAAATGTGGAAAGAATAAAATTGTATGTGTAATGTTAAATATTATAATATCTATGAAAATGAATGTAAGGTTTACAGCAGAAGTATATCTCTCCAGAGGCTGATGTATAAATGTCTCTACATATCTAAAAATCCAAATGGTCCATAAAATACAAAAATTACCAGTTCAGACCCATCCAAAGGAGTAACAGACCCTCGATCTCAAGCCTCACATGCCAATTTTTACAGAGCAGGCCTAAATAATCCAATTTTCCCTTGGGTAATCTTGTCCCTACTAGCTTAAACGCTCCTTTATGGATGAGGTAAGTGATGCCAAATGGTTATACAATAAATTTACACTTTCTCTTCATGTGCAACAGGACAATAATTGAACATCACAAGTGGTCAAATATTTTATTTAAAAGAAAACAAGATTTGCCTACCTTATTTAACTTTCCATGTGGTAAAAATAAATTCATAAATTTGTTCATCAGTTAATTTCCTCTACAATATGTAGCTGTAACCAAGCCCAAACATGGCGCTTGCTTATGTGTTATAGTGTATATGTTACCATGGCTGTTGCTTGGATACATACTGTATTGGTCACATGATATACATGTGGAGAATTGTATTAGTCATGAAAATTACCTACTTAAATTGAAATACTTGAAACGTGAATATTTTTGTTTATAGCAATTTTCACACAGACCAATTTGGGATTATTAAACACAATCTTATTTTTTGCACACATGAACATTTGTACGTCCACAGTACATGTTATTTCACACACGCCAAACTGAACGCAAACAAAGAATCATAGCGTAAAAATTGCTACTCATACAATTCAAGTTTAACTACCAAGTTATTCTTCATGTATGGTATATTTTGTTAAGAGTTACACAAATTTAGGGCATTAGTAGAAGTTGACGTGCTTTGAAAATTAAAAGGGTAATTCATGATCCACTTTTCATCCTCGTTGTAACCTCTATCAATTTTTTCAGCTAGTAACAATCCTTAAGTGGTATACACTGCCACAGTTTAATATTTCAGCATGCAAAACCCTTTTTTATATTTTCATTTATTTATCTATTTATTTATTTATTCATCTTTAGCACCACTAGCACTGTTCTTCCAGGGAATGAACAAAAATCAGAAATCAGAAAGTGTTTTTTCAAGTTAATATGAATACATTTTGGCACAAATACGACTTCAGATAAATTACTGAGCATTCATTTGAAATTTGTGACCTAAAAATGTCCTATATATTTTTCCAGTGATATTAAGGTTATGAATATTAGTCCAGGACCTGTCATAGAGACCCGTATATTTTAATGTAAGGAATTTTTGAATGTTGGACTAGGTAGCATATACATATCTTTACAAGATTTTATTAGGTGGGAAATAACAAACTTGGGCGAAAAATTCCTTACATTAAAATGTATACGGGTCTCTATGGCAGGGCCAGGACTATATGTTGAATTGAAATTAAAACCAGTCTCTCAACACAAAATTACTTGCTATTTCATCTTGTATCCACAAGATTTCATTAGAAAGTGACTGTGAGGGCCAAAGCCTAGTCATGTGACCCACGGCGAGAGGTCATATTCTGTTTGAATAGGGGTGTAATTTTTCTAATTTTCTAATGAGCTCTTACTTGGTTACTACAGTAGCTTAAATGTAGCCAGCATATTGAGAAAGTTCTTCTTGCACTAAAACTGATACATCTTTTCTGTGTGCTCCAAAATCTGTACAGGTTGCATAATTTTGCCCATGTTTTTGCACTGCATGCAGACAGCATGTACACACAAGTACCATGGGTTGTGAGCCCACATTAATTTGTATCCCAACTTAAGAAAAATGATAAAAATATTTAAAAAAACTGAAGTAAATTAAAGTAAATTATTTTCATGTTCATAACAGTATTTTTCTTTCTCTCTTTTCCTTCCATGTGTCATCCTGAATCACCCGGTTAAACAGGTAAGAACATAATTTACTTTTCAAAATGTTGTTTAACGTAATGTTTTCTAGAATAAACGTCAGCGTTTTCTTAAATTGGCAAGCTCATGATATTTCACCATTGAATTCTATCCTGTAACATTAAGCATTATTTTTATTTCATGGGTTTGTAAGTAAATTTTATGCCTTTTTTTCATAATCAAAAACTGTACTGATGATGATCAAGTGTTGGTAGCATCTATTATCCCCGGCATAAGCTGAAAATAGGGATGTTGTGAAAGCAGATGCAAGTATGTCCATATTTGGTTACGTAAATTTGTCGGGTCCGCTCGCCGGTCCCACAACTCGCTAGTCTGAAAGCTCACTAGTCCGAAAAAGGTGGGGGAGCAGGGGGTTTGTGCCCCCAAGTTTGGTAAGTCAGTCAGGGGAAAAGGCCCATTCGGGGATCTTGACAATGAAAGAAGATATCAAAGGAAGGAGAAAAAAAATCAAATGAAGAGAGAAGAAAAATAGTTTAAAATGTTTTTAAAATCAATAAAAAATTTGCTGTACACTTATGAGACCCTCTTTTTTTTCTTTTTAGCCTTATGTCATTCAGGGGACACTGATGGTTGTGCCCCACCACTCAAATAATCCTGGGCGTGGCACTGACCGACCTTCATGATATTTAATGATAATGAAATAAAAAAGGCCCGGTCAATTTTTTCCAAATGTCAGAGATTATGCGAAATGATAAAAAAAACCATTAAATACTAAATATTGAAATTTGTAAAAGCATTTTTAGGGGTTTTTTTTGTGTTTTTTCGAGATTTTTACTTCCCAAAGGCTTTGTACAGGAGTGAATTTTGGCACTGTGCCAATTTCACTAATCTTTCAAAAATACTATTTAAAGAAATATTTTTTTCTATGGTTCTTGTATTATATATGAACTGGGTTTTTTCTGTGAGTTGTAAACTGGTCACAGATTATCATAAATTTTGTTTGTCTTTTGTATTGCAGAATTAGAGACTTGTAATGTTGGTTCTTCCCAAATTTTGTTGTTATAATTTCTAGAACACTGAATGGCCAGATTTCTCAGAATTTTGATCCTCACTTTATGACTAAAACCCCACATGATAATGTAGATATTAGGCGTAAAAAAAAAAATTGATGTGTTGCCCTCACCCGCCCGGTCGTATATTTCGAAATTCTACGACCGGCATTTTTATTTTTATTTTTTATTTTGTACACATTTGTTGTAAATTTTATGATATTTACGTGTTTTTCGCCTTGAAATTGCAGTAAATACTTCGGCGACTCGACGGACATGTTTTTGTTTTGGAAGACTCTATTCGCAGTATCGAATAAATTCGCAGTATCGGACTGCGAATAAGAAGATGCCGATGCTACTTACCTAAATAAAAATGTGCAGTATCTGCAGTACTGCGAATAGTAGATGAGCTGCCTCTTATTCGTAGTACGATACTGCAAATAGGTTAGTTTTTAGCTAGTCTCTTGTAATAATTGAAATCCTCGATCGCGAAACTACTAGTATGCGTGCAGATACGTAAAAGTCTAGCACTCTCTGTGCAGAGGTCAGCGACCGGAAGTCATCACATTCTTTTTTGTATTTATATTCAAAAAAAATAATTCAAAATTCTTGAATTGGAATGAAATAAATGGAACCGGAAGGTGTACTACCTTTTTAGTTACGAGTTTTAATAAATATTTAGCAAACAACAATTTTTATTTTATTTTTTGAATCATTTGTTTGTCAAATTTTCATGAATATATTTCGCACAAAAACACTTCTCACCTCACATATTTTGCATTGTACCATTTATCTCAAGATCTGGAGGTCATACTTAGTAAAAAAAAAAAAAAAAATTTTTTTTTTGGCCTTATAATCATACACCAGTTTAAATTTGAATGTCATAGCACAATCCCTCTTTACATGAAAATGAAAAGAACTCTTTCATTTTGGGGGGAGGGGATTTTCAACAAATAAAAAAAAATCCAAAGAAATTAGCTGAATGTAATCAAACATGTCAAATGTTGCCACTGAAGGGTTTTTTTTAATTGGAAATAGGTTTTGGTTCTGATTCCCAAAGACTATTCATTTCATGGTTATTTTTCTGACATGTAAAAATAGCTGTTAGTGCTACCTTAAAAACACTTATTTATACTTGAACCGAGAATGAGAAAATATACAAATATTACTGTCATATATCACCTCACAATGGATGAGTATACAATATTTTTATGTAATAGACTCAGCTTCACTGGCACCCATTATACTCAAAATAATGTATTTATGATGAGGCGATATGTGGAGTCTCTTTTAAAAAATTGTATATATTTATCTTTTATGAGACGATATATGATGGGAAAACATTAAATCATTTTATTCATTAATTGGTTGCTGGGTTGATGCTATTGTTCATCCTTAGAATTAGAATGTAGGGGGTCTATCCTTACATTAGAGAACAAGATTGAAATTCAAACTAACACACAGATTTACCAGACGTCACATAGTATTTGCTCAAAGTGTATTTATTGTAGCATTTAGATACAGAGCATTAAAGTTTACCGTATCTCAGTTTTACCTGTTTGGCTTGCCACAAAGTATTTGCTCAAAGTGTATTTATTGTAGCATTTAGATACAGAACATTAAAGTTTATATGCTTGATACAAGTAATATACACTACTGGGTTGCATGGTGTTTCACCCAGTGCGATTAAGCAATATTTTAGAACATTAAAGTTTAAATCAGTTTTGTACACTCTTGAAAAATTGAGTTGTAGTTTTTTACACTTCAAGATAAATTTGATTATAATCATATAATCATTACCTTGTGCCCTAAATATGGAACTCATTATGAGAATTGAAACCCTAAGGGATTCTTATAAAATGAAGAACCAAATACATTTGATTATTTTGGTTCCTGGGCCCTGTTGAAGATAAGCTTCCTTTTGCTTACTTTCTTTAGCGATAGCCCAAACAAGGTGAACAAGACTCATGATAGCGCATAAGGCAGGGGTTCTCAATTATATTGGTTAGCGGGCCATTAAGGACAAACGCCAGTTCAAAAATACATCTTGGAGGGCCAAATTAAGACCTTTTTCAATGATTTTACTATATATACTACTGTATTCCAGAGGCAATCGAAGGGCCAAATAAAAGCAGTTCGCGGGCCGGATTTGGCCAGCGGGCCGCTATTTGAGAAGGCCTGGCATAAGGTATTTAACTTATATTATGCACCATAACGACTCATTTGTAGAATTATATGGGTCAGTCCATTTATACATAATTTGCACATTCTGTTTATAATTTGTGACTGGATATTGCAGAGCAGCTGTAAATGCAACAAACTTCTCTTTATGCTGCAGACAAAAATCGACACCAAGATTTTATTTGAAAACTCAGTCAGGAGAGGAATCCTCTGTGTCATTTCACCACAGTTGCTAATTTAATATAGTTAGTTCATGATTAATATCAAACAAAATTGACTAAGGTTAACACTTTCTCTACATTTGTTTTGTTTATTTTGTACAAAAAAATTGTGACTGGATATCACAAAGCAGCTGAACATACACGCCAAGATTTTATTTGAAAACTCAGGAGAGGAATCCTCTGTGTCATTTCACCACAGTCGCTAATGTTAATTATAGATGGATCATGACTGGTTTCAAACAAAATAGACTAAGGTTAAACTTTTTCTACATTTGTTTGGTTTATTTTGCACAGAAATTTAATCAAACAAAGGTATTGAAGGTTTCAAGGATTATAATCACTTAATATTCAAACCTTTCTCTATACATGTAATTGGTTTATCTTGCACACAAAGTTAATAAAGCAAAGAGTATAATTTTTTATTAAAGGATTCAAGGATTATAATAAATGAATCTGTATTCAAAAATGGCATATCACACCTTCATCCCAGCTATTGTTTTGGAAAAGATTGCTTTGATAGAATAGGATACATGTATGAGGGCGGTGTGGCTTTTTCTTCTTAACAAGGCAATAACGTAAAAGTCATGCGCCAACCAGGGAAGGTCAAAGTAAGGGACTGGATAGGTTTCAAAAATAAGTCATGAGAAAAGCAAATTTACCTAGATAAAGGAATACACAAATAATCGCGTTATTTACGATAGTCATAATAATTCATACGGAGAAATATTGATATTAAACATTTGTCTAACACATGTATGAAGTACAAATTCTGACAAAATCAGATTTATGAGAACAAGCAGATTTAAAAATAAATTCTTGACCAAAAAGTATATTAAAAAAACTCAGAACTTTTTCACTCATGATCACCAAGTCTAAAATTCAAATGCAGCTCGAAAATCATTTTGTTTACTTCCAAAATTTAACTAAATCTTCCCAAGAGTTTTTAAGAATTTTATAGCAACTAAATGGTAGATTTGACATGTAAAAAGGCTCAAATTTCCCAAAACCGGCAGTCGACAAATCATTTCTGCTCTCGTCATTGGCTGGCTATTATCATGTGTCCGCCCGATTTAAAACACGCCATATCTGTCATATCCCGCATCTAATTAACCTGTACATGTGCAGCTGGTGACCGCCATATAACTTATGCAGAACACATGTACGTGTGGTCCGGTACTTATTTGCACAAGCCAAGTTGCATCATGGCAAAAGTTACCAACTCTTTGAAAAAATTAATTAATATATTTCCATATAAATGTACAACCGGTTAGACAGATGTAGGATTCCGAAGGCTCTTGAGTACACATAGGTATATTTGGATGTCGAAAAGGAGAATTCTCTGAGGTGCAAATGTGATATTTAATGAGTGAAAATGTTCAGATTTTTTTCGAAAAAATTTTAGTCAAAAAATCTCTCTTTTTTCGCTTATATGATAAAATTTATAACTTCTACTTTATCTTATGTGTTAGATATGAGTTTTATGTTGACATTCATGAATTTAATCAATTACAACTATTCTTTATTTTCACAAAATAGTGATTTATTGTGGGCAGTGAGTTTGGTTCTTTGTATTAAAATCAGCGGCAAGAAGAATTGAATTTCCCGGCTTGGCACGTGACTATTACGTTTTTGCCTAGTTAATTTTCTTCATGATTTCTTCATGAGTGACTCAAATCTTCAAATCTTCGATTATATGTGGCAAAAGATGTTCATTAGGTTTGTTTTTTTAATCCCTTGTCTTTTCAAGTATTTAAAAACTAGTAAGTAACCAGAATATGCATTTTCAGGTACTTTGGGTCATCCAGTCACATTTATTATATACTTATCAGTTAAAATTGCAAATTTCATAACAAAAATACTCAAACAATTTGTTTCAACTTTGTACACTGTATAGTTATCAATCAAAATCTATTGGTATCTTTATCAATACTGCTATAATGTTACACACTCTTGCTATAATTACACAGATATGTTTGTTTTTGGTTGAAGTAGATGAGGTACATAGCACATGTATAAACAACAATGACAAATGAATAGCCCTTCTTTCTTTTACTTAAACTGCTGCTATGACTGATTTATATACAATTTTACTGAAAATTTTACTCTGTATTCTTAGATTTGAACCATTATTGATGCAAACTACAGGTTGTAACAGAAAAAATTATACATTGTTATATACGCTGAAAGAATAAAGTTACTTTGTACCACATTGGCGTTTATTTATATTGAAAGTCAACTTTTTTAGCTACAAAATGCACTTTGTTTCATCCAAATTGATGGTTTACAAGCAGAGTTATGGCATTTATACTGACCCTACCTTCAAATCACAAATCAGCCATAATATGTTCAACAGGATTACGAGGCTGATTTTAGTGTTCCATCTAACAAAGGCAATATAGGAGCTCTTAATGATAACCTTGCCCGTAGACTGTTGTATTCTTAATGTTGACGAGACGTCAAAACATTTTTAAGAGATATCCTAGTTGGTGAGACAACAAATGGCAGTATCAGAACACAGGCACTTTAAGATTACCCAGATTTTAATAAGGTCAAAAAACACAATTTTTTCTGAACTTAACTTCTTTAAAAATCAAGGTTTATCAATTGAGCTAGTAAGTTAATTTTAATTTCCATATTTTCCTTTGAATATGAAACTGTAAGAAAATTGCAAAAAGAATATTGCAATGAACTCTTTGCTTTCCCATTTCCATCAAAGATATCGAGTCTTAGATTCATCTGTTTATGCTTACTCTGGAACATGCGCAATATTTTAACCTAGTAAAGCATAACTTTGATCTAAAATATCATAAAATAATTTATGAATTATTCTTATCATATGAAAACAAAATGAAAAATTAAATGTTTTTGAACATAAAGTGTGTCTTTTGTCAATTTTATCTCACTGCATTGTTAATCTTCATCGAATCGTGAAAAATTACTTGCGCTGGAAAATGGTGAAATCGGCCCAAGTAGTTTTTACCGGTGTTTACTTACATGGTCGTAACTCTTGTACCTGACCATCAAATGGGATCACTTAAGTTGCTTTTGGTAGCCAATTAGATAGCCTTTAAAAATAAGGGAAAGTTTGTGAATTTAACATTTTTAGTTTCCTCATGATATCGCTCACAAGAATGTATAATTTTTTTCTGTTACAACCTGTATGTACATCTAGTGCTGAAATTGTCAAAAAAATAAAAAGTGCCTCCGATCTGTGTTTTGTTTTGAAATACACTGCTTCCACATACAGTGCTGGTTGCGTGATGGGTGGGATGGGAAAGTTATGTTACACCAAGAAGTTACCATAGTTTTGGTTACACAGACAAATTTCTCTTTAATCTACATATACCTCAATTCTACAATTATGGTACTGTAGAGGCCAGGTATTCTAGAAAGCTACATACAATTCCTTTATTGTCTGTTCAAATTAAATGGTCAAATCTTATTAAAAATGGAGAATTTCAGCCTTGCCTTGGTATGATCTGTTCTGACTTCGGGCACCACTAATGATGTAAAACTTCTACTAATGATTTTTGTAGGTAAAAATTTGATAATCCATATTACTTATGCTACGAAAACTGTTTAAGAGCACTGTCAACCCTTTGTTTTCAGAAATGGTTTCTGCTCTGTAACTAAATCTATCTAAATAGATAATTAAATCCAAAAATGAAATTTTCACTTTTCGAAGCGAGTTTAAATACGTAACATGATGGTGTGGTCATTTTTGGACCAAAATGTGTAATTTTGACCCTAATATAATATATTTTTTTCTGGATGGTTAACCAAATTTTACTTTGGTAAAATTTTGATCTATTTTACTGTTTATAACCTTCAAAGTTAAGAAGATGATATCAGGAGTGTGTTGAGAAGGAGTTGGGCAACTGAAACAAGTGGCATGTGCTTGGTGTTTGATGATGTTGGGAACAATAATGAAATGTTCCATATCCTTAAGAGGACATTAACTCAAGGTGCCTGTCAGCCTACATTAAAGTATACATTTCTAAAATCATAAAAACATTTCTAAAATCATGTAATCAAGATGTTTGTGATGGTGATGTTGGTTGGCCCTTAAAGCCAGAAAATCAATTTTTAAATGTCAAATGCATATTGAGGTATTATAACAGTAGAACATCAATAACTATAATGATGAGTATACGTGTTACCAAGATAGTGGTAAATAAGCACATGCAGTGAGAAATCCAAGCAGCCACGACAGCATAAAAAGAAATGAATCGCATCACTGCATGGAGAAATGTGTGACTCGTGAAGTAAGATCTAAAAATCTATGTTGGATTGGGAGTGGCCTTTAGCAAGCATGGTGTTTTTATAAGTCCTTTATGGACTATCCAGGCTAGTGCTTTTTGCATAGGCCTTGCATTCTGTGACTTTGTAAAGAACATCCATGTGTCGTTTAGACCAATCTGGATAGACAAACAAACAAAATGGTTATTTCCAGCACTTCAATGTGTATCTGCACCTATGTCTCCCTTTTTAAACAAGACATGAACATGTTTCTGGAAATCCTCACCAAAATTTGCAATTTTTACCAATAAAATTTTCATTTGGGCCTATTGTAGGCAATATGTTATCAATTATGATAAAAATAAAAAGTTTTAAGAAACTGACATTTATTTTTCTCTTATAAAGAAAAACTTTAATTTTCTGGTTTAGAACTCTCAAGATTGAAGCATGGTTCATAGCTTTTTAAAACTTTTTTACAGGTATTCTGGTGACAATGACTGTTTTCATGAAGAGTTCTTGCCACAAGTCATTCGATGGATTTTCCAATGTTTCCTCTGGCAGTCCCTGCTACAGTAACTGACAATTTTACACCAGGTGCACCTTTTCAAGCCTCCAGGGACCTCAGTTTCAGGTTTAGTACACTTGGGATTAAAGCAGCTCTGTACATGTGCCTGTATTGGTGGTTCTGTTGAGAATGACTCGTCTTGTATGGCGTTCTTTCCGCATGAAGATCGATGGATTTGCCAATGTTTTTGTTGGCAGTCCCTGCTACAGTATCTGACAGTTTTACACTGGGTGCACCTTTTCAATCCTCCAGGAACCTCAGTTTCACATTTAGAACATTCAGGATTGAAGCACCGATGTATAGATTCCTGTATTGGTTGCTCTGTTGAGAGTGACGTGTTTATTAGTGAGTCCTTTCCACAAATAGATCGATAGAGTTTCCAATGTTGTCGTTGGCAGTCTTTGCTACAGTAACTGACAGTTTTATATCCGGTGCATCTTTTCAAGCCTCCATGAACCTCAGTTTCAGGTTTAGAACACTCAGGATTGAAGCAGCATTGTATAGATTCCTGTTTTGGTGATTCTGTAGTTAGTGACTCTTCTTGCAGAGGGTCCTTTTCACAAGTAGATCGATGGATTTTCCAATGTTTTCGTTGGCAGTCCCTGCTACAGTAACAGACATTTTTACACCGGGTGCACCTTCTCAATCCTCCAGGAACCTCAGTTTCAGGTTTAGAACATTCAGGATTGAAGCAGCGATGTATAGATTCCTGTATTTCTGTTGAGAGTGACTTGTTTATTAGTGAGTCCTTTCCACAAATAGATCGATGGAGTTTCCAATGTTGTCGTTGGCAGTCTTGGCTACAGTAATTGACAGTTTTACATCCAGTGCATCTTTTCAAGCTTCCAGGAACCTCAGCTTTTGGTTTAGTACACTCGGGATTGAAGCAGTGTTGTATAAATTCTTGTATTAGTACTTCTGGTGAGAGAAACTCATCTTGTACAGAGTCCTTTCTACAAGTAGATCGATGGATTTTCCAATGTATTCTTTGACAGTCCCTGCTGCAGTAACTGACGGTTTTACACCGGGTGCACCTTTTCAAGCCTCCAGGAATCTCAGTTTCAGGTTTAGAACACTCAAGATTATTGCACTGGTTCATAGATTCCTGTATTGGTGATTCTGTTGATACTGCCTTGTTTATTAGTGGTTCCTTTCCACAGGTAGAATGGTGGATTTTCCAATGTTTTCTCTGGCAGTCCCTGCTACAGTAACTGACGTTTTTACAACGGCTGCACCTTTTCAATCCTCCAGGAACCTCCGTTTCAGGTTTAGAACACTCGAGATAGAAGCAGCAGGTTATTGGTGACAGCTGTTTTTGTAAACTTGATTTTTGAACTGGTAATTCTAAGCACTCAGATGTTGCTGTTTTAGGGATATTTAAAGCTAAGTGTGCTGCTGATTCCCTTTCAGCAAATTGCCCAATGACATCAATTGCATTGTAAGCATTGTCATATGCTCGTAATGAAAATTTCTTTTTCCAATTTTCAGTTGTTGGTTCCTTTTGCTTTGATGATGTGGGAATGGAGGTAGCTGCTACTACTTCATCTTGTACATCTTTCCCTCTGTGTTCTCTGGAGCACAGCGAACATTTACATTTGATTCTATGGTAGAGTTGTGACACGCAACATTGACAATCTGGCAATGAATCCAATGAAACTCTGAAGTCAATCACTTTCTGTCTCAGTGACATTTCAAGTGATATTGGATCCAGCTCAATTTTCAATTTTTGGAATTGAGGAAGTAAACGCAGGCTCTGCAATTCATTGTACCCTACCAGTCCTATGCCTGGGTTACATGTGAGATCAAGTTTGTCAAGAGTTGCTATTGTTTTGATGCCATCGACCAGGATTTTGACTTCTAGATCCCCTAGATTGGCTACGTACAAAGCTAATTTCTTTAAATTGACCATGTGCTTTAGTTGATCTGAAAGACTGCAGATAGATGCCTGAAGTGATCTTCCAATTAAGGTTAACTTGTTCAGTGCCTTTGCCTTTTGCAAGTATGAAATAAATTCATAGATACTCCATCCATCATCCATAGGGCACATTAAAACCAAAGTATTGAGTTGCGGAATAATGGGTTTTAAACATTTAACAGCTCTCCCAGTAATTACAAATTTCAGGTCAAGGTGTAATAGATTCTTCATTTGTGATACAACTTTCACCAGAGAAACATCAGAGCCAAAAGGATGGGGCATTAAGATAGCTGAACTTGATGCCCAAAAGGTCAACTCTAGTTTTGACAGGTGAGGAACTTTTTTCAGAGATTGTGAAATATCCAGATGATGACTACTGTCATCGCACCTTGTTAACATCAATATCTTAAAGGCTTTTAGATCTGCTAATGCATCAAACATCTCAGAAAAATGGGACACTTGGTTAAGTTGTTTTGGTGCAGATACAAATTTAAACTGCAGAAACAAGTAGGAAAGTTGCTTTGTGTACATCAGCATGGATACAAATGAAGGATAGAATTTAGGGAATTCAATTGGATCATCTACCTGAATTGAAGTAATTATAGAAAAGAAAAGTCTATTATTTGTGTCAGTGGCAGGTTTCAACAAGTCGAACTGATATTGCACATAGTTTACTGAGTCACTAGCTAATCCAAGATGCAATGGCATACCTTGGCGATGTGACTGTCTTACTGCAATGTCAACAAGAGAGGCACACTCATCATAGGTCAGTGGGGCCTCATATGATAGCTTCAGAGGAAGTAATATATCTAAACTATATTTTTCTTTATCACGATCATACCTTGGATATATTTGTGACCATATATTTTCTCTGACAGAAAGCGATTCTGGTGATAAACATTTATGCTCCGTACTTTCTGGACACATTCCTTGTTCAGCACGACGGACAGACTCTACAGCAGCATAATATTGGCTTGTAAGAAGCCTTGATGTTTCTGGCTTACATCCAACACAGAATATAATTGCATCCATAAACCTTCCACACCAAAATCTATATATTGTAAAACCCCACAAATACATCTTTTTAGTGAAATGTTTGAATTTATCATTGTTTGTAATATACAGATTTGCAAGATAAACTCCAGAGCAATAGTCCTGAAATGATATGTGCAAAAATTTGACAGATGAGGTAACATGCAATTTTGATTTGATCTTCTTCCTACTCAAAATGCCTACACCCAGTGCTAGAGAAAGTGTTGTCTTATCAAACTCACTGTCTTTGAACATTTTTTTTTCCTCACTTGGGTCTATCAGTCCTTCAAGGGTTACTTTACCTAAAGTTTCCATAAATCTGTTCAAGTCTAACTGAGATTCTTCAAATTCCTCTGATAAATCTCCTTTCTCTATTATATCATGCATATAATGAAATCTTTTCCAGAGACTAGTAATTGTTTCTTGATATAGTTTCGTTCTGGTATTTGGGAGACTTCTGTTGGCTTGATCAGGATCATCCCATAATACACAAAAAAACATTAATAATAAAGGTTTACCAGCCAAATCCCAAACATCATGTCGTTCTTTAAGTTGTCTTAGTAAACCTTCATACTGGTTGTTATCATTTGCATTAAAATGTTTCCTGATATATTCTTTAATGTTTTCATCTGAAAACCCTATTAAATTGACTTTGGTGAATACATGCAATTTGATCTTATGACCCATATTCTTCAATGTATCAGGGCGTGTGGAAGCAATGACACAACTGTTTCTGTATATCTTGTTATAGTATATCAATTTAGACATTTCAGATGTAGTGCTATTAAGAATCCTTACACTGTGTTCGTCTATCCCATCAACCAAAAACAAACATCTTTCAGAATTTGATTGGAGGTATGATTTCAGACCCATTTTGGATACATTGGAACCTTCTTCCAAGATTTGATCAAATATGATTTCATCTAGGCTGTCATTTTTATGTTCGTCATCTATTTCATTTATGCTTATGAGGAATACCAAATCAAATTGTGATAAAGGAGAATCTTTACTCTGTGAAGAATCTGTACTTTGAAGTTTAGCCCATTTATAAGCTATGTTATTTAGCAAAGTGCTCTTACCACTTCCGGCGTCACCCTGAATTAAAATACGATTAACCCTTAAACCTGTATCTGTTTGAAGAGTCACTAAATCTTCGTTTCTTTTTAATTGTTTATGGTTTACGTTGGAATCTTGATTCTTGTCCTTCTCCATTTCTAGGTTGACAAAAATGGCGTCCATTTCCCTTGTGTCATCATTACTAAGCCATGGTGTCAATTGCACTTGCATTTGTGGTCCCAGGTATAACTTTCGCAGTTGATCCTGACATTGTTTCAAGTTGAATTC
This sequence comes from Ophiothrix spiculata, assembly GCA_000969725.1. Taxonomy (NCBI): domain Eukaryota; kingdom Metazoa; phylum Echinodermata; class Ophiuroidea; order Amphilepidida; family Ophiotrichidae; genus Ophiothrix; species Ophiothrix spiculata. The sequence goes on from JXSR01S003678.1 coordinate 80,944, forward strand.
ACCTGTGCCTGGGTCAGATTTACCTGGAAGTGGGGAGTAATTATGTATTTAGTACTTTCAAGGATTAATGTTAATATATGACCTATCATATCAATAGATTCCTTAAGGTGGGCATAGTATTTTTCTGATATGGGCCATTGAAGTTGAGCATAGTCAAAAATCTAATGAATTTCTTATGTTATCATAAATGATACCTTTGAAGTGTTTCCTATCATATAAATCAAGTCCCAACCTTCAAAACATAAGAAAATGTGTTAAAAAGCCACACAAAAATTGTCTCTCCATCTAAGTTTTACTAAATATAAACATTTTGAACTTGATTTTCTCAGACCTATAGTTTTCCAAATTAATGTGATGATTTTTACCAATTTCAATGTAACTTTGCAGCCAGATAACCAAAAAATCATTTTAATGCCTAAAATCTCAGCTTTCAGACAAGACCAAAATATCAGTTTTAATTTTGGGATCCTTAAGGTACCTATCGACATGACAGGTCACATATGGCATATATTTTCTCTTGTATATTATTTTTTTTTTAATTCTTTCCCACCTCTGCTGTAATTAAAGGGGCATGGACCATATCTATTTCTGCAATTTTTGTATAGAACTAATTTCCCCTGCAGCTATAACATTTAATGCTGTTTTTTGATATAATCCTCAAGTTTATTATCCATTATATTGTGTACATACCACATTGCATAATGTTTTGACAGAACTGATGAGCTTTGCTGTCAAGCTCGGAGAAGTTGTTTAATGAAAAGAGAAGTAAGAAGTGTGAGTGTAGTAGGGACAAACTTAGACATAAGCAGGTGCCAATATGTATTTTTAAGACAAATACAGTAAAACCAACCTGTTCTTCTTGCCAGAATCTTGTCCCTGGCATCAAACAGAGCTTCACGTGTTGCACCGTCAGCTTTCTCCTGCAACCACTCCCTGAGCACTGCTCTTGCTTTCAGTCTGGTGTCAGTTGTCCCTGCACTGGCTTCACAATGTTCAACTTTGACTGGGTCTATTCCAAGGTCATCATAAAGAAGCCTTAGTTCATCTGGTCCAAGCTCCTCTGTCACTGTATTGATGTCTTCCAAGGTTACCTTATGAGTTTCTTTGTCACTTTTGGAGGCCATGATTCTGGTATAGCTAAGACGATCTGTACAAGAAAATAAATTGATTAGCTTTATATTTGATGTCTTAAAGATGTTTGCATGACCACAAAAACCTCAAAAGTAACAAAAATCACCTAATTATAATAATAATAATAATGATAATGACATTTATATAGCGTCTTTTACCGAAGATACAAAGCGCTCATGATTCGCTGCAGGTAAATTGTCACAACCATTTTACTTCACTTAGAAGTGCTCCCGTAGAGCACATTCTATCGGTACTTCGGCTGTAATATTCACCCTTTGTTCAGCTTCCCATAACCTGGGTGGGGGCAGACTCAGATGGACAAATCTAGTGACAGTTTTAGATGCAGGAGGAAGACCAAAGTACCCGGAGAAGAACCTGGGGAAGTGAGCATAGACTGTTAACCAAATGCACATACAGCGCCGGGACCGGGAATCGAACCTGTGACTCAGTGGTGCAAAGTGAGGAAATTACCGCTACGCTAACCCACTCCCCCAATTAGCATATCTGATTTATAAGATCGAGATGCAAGCAAGTCAAGCTTGTACATTTTAAAGAAAACAAGAAGAAAATTGTATACTTTTTCATTATAACTTAAGAATTGAAAATTTGATACTGATTTCATAACTGATATTGATCCCATTTTTGATATTACCCAGGGGGCACAAGGGTTATACCTGACACGGCAGCTTGTGAAAGCAACACCCCTAGGAAGGACACCAAAATAAATCAGCTGCAGGGGGGTGCCTATCGGGAGGTCAAATTTGACCCCATTATTTACCATTATTAAACATAGAATAGGTAATACAGCGGCACTGAAAGGGCATAAATATTAATAAATATTTAGATTAATGAATGATAAG
>JXSR01S003681.1:51064-62960 GCA_000969725.1 Ophiothrix spiculata
ACTGGTATGTGTCCTTTCATGCACCTTGCAGTTGCTACGCTGAGTAAACCTCTTGTCACAGTATTGGCATTTAGATTTAGTGGTGTGTGCCCTGAATGCTTACCGGTTTGTGTCCTTTCATGCACCTTGCAGTTGCTACGCTGAGTAAACCTCTTGTCACAGTATTGGCATTTAGATTTAGTGGTGTGCGCCTTGAATGCTTACCGGTATGTGTCCTTTCATGCACCTTGCAGTTGCTACGCTGAGTAAACCTCTTGTCACAATATTGGCATTTATGTGGTTTCTCCCCGGTGTGTAGTCTCTGATGCTGTCTTAGATTGCTGCTGTCAGCATAGTCTTTACCACATACATTACATATGTATACCTGTGTAAGAGATGGGAAGCAATGAGAAAATATATAAGACATTTGACTTTGCTGCATGCAGTCTCTGATGCTGTCTTAGATTGCTGCTGTCAGCATAGTCTTTACCACACACATTACATATGTATACCTGTGTAAGAGATTGGAAGCAATGAGAAAATATATATATTAGCCATTTGACTTCGCTGCACGCAGTCTCAGATGTGATATTCGCTATAAGTTGCTGCTATCAGTATCGGCATAGTCTTTGCCACACACATTATATTGTTTCCAAAAGGGCCTAAATCCACTTTTGGTCAAAATTGAGTTATTGGTGCCATAGTGTAGTACTATAGTAGTAGTTTAATGGAACCAGGCCATTTTTCCCAAAAGTTGCTTTCATAGAGTTTACCAGTACACAAAAATTTGTGTTTGTTTCAAAAAGGGCCAAAATCCACTACAGTTTGTTTCCAAAAGGGCCTAAATCTATTTTAGGGTGTAAACAAACCTCTCAATAAAAAATAAGCAATAAAGTTTTGATTTCCATAAATGATGTCACTGTAGTGAGAGGACCTATCCATAACTTATGAAGCAGTAAAAACTCAAAAATAAATTTAACATGACAAGAAATTATCCGTTTGCTGATTTTCAGATGGATCTAGGCCCTTTTGGAAATAAACTCTAAATGAAGAAAGCATCCCCAAAAAGAAAAAAAAATCAACTTTGGGTAAAAATTTAGTTATTGATGCCATAATGTAGTACTATAGTAGTAATTTCATGAAACCAAACTATTTTTCCCGGAACTTGTCTTTAATTTAACTTGCCAGTGCACAAAAATCTCAGTTTGTTTCCACAAGGGCCTAAATCCATAGTTTATTTAAAACTCTCTATAAAAAATATATTATAAAGCTCTGATTTCCGTGAGTGGTTTCAGTTTTGTCACAGTGCTATAACGCCTAACATTTAATGCAGTAAAAACTTGAAAATGATTTTACCATAACAAGGAATAAGTTTTTGCTGATTTTCTCAGAACTATGAAAAGTGGATTTAGGCCCTTTTGGAAACAAACTCTTATATATATACACACCTGTGTAAGAGATGGAAAAACAATGAGAACACCAAAATAATGTTCAATACAGTGTGTCCCAGAATAAACCATACAATCTTTGCGTGCAACTTTCATGGGTTTAACGGATAGTTCGAAAGTATGTAAAGGTTGCATTTTATAGCCCATGAATTGAACTTTCAGATACCGTTTGTTTCATTTCAATCAGTAATAATTGAATGTAAAATTTGCTGGTCCAATTTCACGAGTTTGTAAGTTCCCCTTGAATGAAGCTCTATTGAGTATTGTCATTGATTTGTTCACTCAACCGTAACGATGTTTACTTTTACTACGCACATGCTTTCTTTTATCCATGCTGAAAAAATGAACAAATTTGATATAAAAATAAGACAGATATGATAAGTTTTCCAAGGTGACTCATTTTTATTCCATTCAGAAACACCCTTACTTTATGGCCAATAATCATGAAATTGGACCAGACAAATATCCACCCAAAAGTTTGATACAACATAACTTTTGTTGTATACTACTGATTGAAATGAAACAAATGGTATCTAAAAGTTTAACTCATGGGCTATAAAATGCAATCTTTATATTCTTTCTGACTATCCGTTAAACTCCTGAAAATTGCACGCAAAGGTTGTAAGGTTTATTCTGGAACACCCTGTAGTTTAAGGAAAATTGAATTATTACAACATTCATGGTCCAGTCTTCCTGCATCTTAAGTTTGATTAAGGTAAGCTATACAAACGGTAAATATTAAAACCAAACTACCAACAGATCAGGTGATTGACAGTATTGATCTATGACTATGTCTAAAATTCTGTATGCCTATTTTTATACTTTGGCTTCATTTAGCGCCAGGATCAGTAAGATAAGTTACGTATTTTTAGTATTTGTGGAAATATATTTTGATAATGTTCTTGTAGTTTTATTTGTTCATTTTTCTTGTTTATATGTTCCTGTGAACCAGATGAAGGAAAGTATACTTTGCGAAAGCTTGTAAGCAGTGTTGGAGTACTCGAGTACAGTACTCGTACTTAAGTACATTTTTTGAGTACTTGTACTCGTACTTGTACTTGAACATGAAGTACTCGTACTTGTACTCGTACTCGACTGGTAAGTACTTGAGAAAAACAAGCAAATTCAGCCGAGTACAGGCGAGGACAATTATTTTAAAATAATGAAATAAAATCTTTTATTCAATATTAAATATGATAAAGATATTCATTTTATTTTCTGTTTTAATTATTTTTTCCCCATTTTTTTTAATCTTGTATCTTTTCATATATGGCCAGGCGTCATAAGTTCGTGTCGCGAGCGTGACATGCTAAAATTTTAAAGAAAATGCATGTCCGCACATTTAAAAGCCCATAACTTGAAAATGTCTTACCCTATCATAGGAAAAGTATACATTTTTAGAAAGATTTTTCTTCAAGGAATACTTTAGTAATAGGGGTAAGTGCAAAAATGCTATGGTTGAACAAAAGTAAAAATTTTGCCCAAAAATGTTAATCATTTTAAAACTCAAAATTTTCACTATGCTTCACCTAGTGGAGATTTGATGCCATAACTGTATTTTTCAAGCAAAACCCCATCCATACATATATAGTTTGCTAGGGTTCATACCTATGCTTAGTGGAAAAAATCAGTCGTGAAAAATGGTCACTCGAAAGTCACACAAAAATCCATCACTTACATTGTTTTTCATCAATCAGCCTCCCATGGTGCCTCTAAACTTAACCCTACCATAAAAGTAATGACATTTTTAGATTCCTTGAAGATAAACCTTTCTAAAAATGTATACTTTTCCTGGAGTTGGGTGAAAACTTTTCAACTTATGGCATTCCAAATGCGCGAAGGTACATTTCTTGGGATTTTGAGAATTATTCACTCGTTCACTATACTAATCTTATGATGGGCAGTCACATTTAGGCTATAATTAATTTATTGTATGTTTCAAGTTCAAAATATTATTAGGCTTCTATCTTTAATACATCATTCAATCAAATCATTAATCATTTAACCTAATTTTATGTTACTACCTACTTATATAACAAAAATGTCTCCCTGCCACACACTATTCCCATGCATTTTCTATGGTACCGTGTCCGCACATCCGTGTCCGCACATCCACCACCCTGGACCCTCGTTAACTTAATTAACCATAACTTCAATTTGCATTTATGGATAAACAATATTTTGGTGTCAAATTAAAGAGGAAGAATCAGGCTTTAAAATGATACTAAAACAAAGGGTGTAGGTGTCCATCTTCATATTGAAAATTCAATTTGAATTTGATTTTTTTTAGTTGAATGTCACACCACCACCCTATTGTGGCATCATCTTATGACACACGGCCATATGTACTATTTAGGCCTATATCAATAGTACAGGTGAAATGCACCCAAAAGTCATAACAGTTGATACACCCAACATACATACACCCAACGCTGTACGGTGAAAATTTTGATTAACTAGCCAATGGCTCCTGAGTTAAAAATTTTAGGGGCCATGAAATGGCTCCAATGATAAGACATTTAGGAGCCGAAAGTAATCGTTATTTTTACAATAGCAGTGTTAATATTTCTAAGAACAAAACTAATGATAAAAATAGAACTTCCAAGTGTGCTGCAATATATTTTTATTATTTTCACATATACTTTCATTTGGAAATTCTTTCATTTCATGTACCTCTGACATTTGGTTTACAATTTTGTTACATTTTGTAGCAATCAGTATATAAAAAAAAGTTCAATTGAATACGCCAGTACAAGAAAACCCCAACTTTTTTTGTTTAAAAAGGTCCATTAATGTCTGCTTGGTCGCCATATTGTAACTAAAAATGTAAGGCCTGAAGCTTTGACAACTTTCAGCCAACGAGATACTGTGATACGTTTCACCCAACAAAAGATAGCGTTCAATTTGCCTATATTTTCTGTACAGTCACGGTGCATGTGCGACACACACAATCATGAATATGGAATAGTAATGACGTCATTATAAAGTTCCCGTTGATGTCGTCATGACACGTCAGGGCTTGTGTGTCGGGTATATAAAACAGGTTTGTTTACGTTCGATTGACAGCTGATTCCGCGATAATTTGAGCAAGAAACCTGAATTTAATGATATTTTACGGTCGATTTTTCCGTAATTCTGTAAGTTTGCAACCGTAAAATCAATTTACTTACTACCACCAGCCGCGTTAATTTCATTCTACAAACATTTTTGCTGGAAACGGCTGGCGTGTGTAAGCTTTAAATGGTGATCGCCAATTGCTCATGGCATTCAATTTTTGTTCGCATCGTGAAAAAAACACTCGCAAATGCGAGTGAAATGTTAAATCAAGCCCCCCCCCCCCAAATTATCTGAATTTGGGTGATTTAGGATGACAAAATATCTGAAATCAGATAATTATCTGAGAATTCTCATGCCTGTAGATTAGCAAAGAATTACCTTTTGTAATTATTAATCAATATATGCTTTATGTACCTATGCTGTTTTCTGGGTATTTGGGTGATTTAGGATGACAAAATATCTGAAATCAGATAATTATCTGAGAATTCTCATGCCTGTAGATTAGCAAAGAATTACCTTTTGTAATTATTAATCAATATATGCTTTATGTACCTATGCTGTTTTCTCACTTAGAAACACAAAGAAGCTGTAAACCAGGTACATTGATATCATAGATTTAATTTTATATACAGTTCGTAGTGTAAACTTTGTAAGCGTCGTTATCTGTATTACTGGATTATTTTACATGGACTGTGAAAATGGTATGGACTGCAAAAAGTTAACTCGTTGATCACATGGAAATCAAGAAAAGGTGCTATGAAAATGTACTGAAACTGTATCAAAAAATGTTAATACCCTTTTCCCATTTCCCCCAATACAAATAACTGCCTATCACCAACTGATAAACAATGTCATATATTTGAAAAGAAGATTAAAGTTAAACTTGTGTTTATAAATGAAATGTATTTGTTTGTGTTTATTTTTAGTTTGTAATTCAAAAGTACTCGTACTTGGACACATGTACTCGTACTTGTACTCCTACTCAGGAGTAAGTACTCGTACTCGAATGGTGAGTACTCGTACTCGGATAAGGGGTACTCGAATACAACACTGCTTGTAAGTCTGTCTATTAATCGTCTTTTTTGTGGATTATTAGTTTCTTGTTAATTGCTGTTTGGTAAGTTTGATATATTTTTGTTTGTGCATATACTAGGCCTTCAAAGTTATTGATGATAAAAAAAATTCTTTTCGTTATTTTCTTATTTTTTGTACACATTAGGCTTATGTTATTATCCTCCCCACATTGAGTTGGCTTACTTTGTTTTTCTTTAATCATTTAATTGTACTCTAAGTAACCTTCTGTATCAAATTTAATCCTTGATGTGTTTTTTCACCTTGTCTGTTGTATCTACTTTATATTTATATTTCTACCAACAGATCAATTTCAAATGATGTCTACTTATATGCAATCTCCAGATTTTAAAGCAAACTACTAGCAGTGTACCTAGACTGCAAATCAGCTGACGTTGAGTGAAGTTTTATAATTTCCTGAAACGTTAAATCCACTATTACTGTTAGCTTTATAATACTAAATACTTTCAAATGAAACTTTTATACACTCTGTGATATATTTCATTATGCATCACATGTATATACATTTCTGTATGGGACCGCTTCAAAAGCCAACCGACAGCTGACCGCCCAGAACCGGCGTTGTTCAGAATGATAGCAACAGGCCGACACCGATGGTTCTGGGTGTTCAACCGCCAGTTTTGAAGTGACCCCTAAGGAGTCCCTAAAAATGATCTAATTTGTAATACACCCTCACAACGCATACACTAAAGCTTTCCTTGAGGGAGTATAGAAATCTAATGTAATAGCCTAATTTACTTACCTTTCCATTTGCACCCGTCTTCTGTTTCCTCACCCGCCCACCGACACGGTTGATAACTGTTCGTAGAAACGGAGGTGCCTGTTGCTGTCCCGAGTCTATGACGACCACTCCTTCACTGGATATCGGTGTGCCATCCTGATGGATCACCACGATGCCATCGGGCCCGACCAGCTGCTGCGGGATCACTATCTGCTCCTCTGTTTGTTGAGGCATATGGGGCTGGCCAATGTGAGCGTTGGCTGCCATCTGATTGCCGGCTTGAACCATTGCACTGCCGCTAACTTGTTGTTGAGCATTCTGAATGGTTGATTGCTGCCCGTCAGGAGGGTGTTGCTGGATGACAATTTTTTCTGTGTATTGGTCATTTTGCTCAGCTTGCTGCTGTTTCATTTGGTGAGGGTCCTCAGTGGTTGGTGCTGATGGCAACGGGTCGTGACTGTCAGGTTCTGCATCTGTATAAATTAAAAGTAATATTTTTATATGCTGGGAAACTTGAACACATCAAATTAAGAAAAAACAAAAACAGGACCTGTTAGAATCTGAACCCCACAACTCTCACTTTCCAGACAAGCCAGTGGAATTTACAATTGATATTTTTACATAGGTTAGACATGTAAACTAATCGGCAACAGCTTACCGTGTTCTGTCGGCAAAGTCAAATTTTGGGCATCTGGCTTGAACATATTCAATTTGATGCTTTAAAATCATACATATAGTACACAGGCACACAACCAAATGTGTGGATAAGAGGAATTATATCGATATGTTTAAGATTAGTGGAGAAATAGACTGTTCCGACTAGTCCAGATATCTGAACCACGTTGCCGATTAGTTTACGTGTCTCCCCTAACACCGCCTGTTACATGAAACAGCACTGTAGTGCCAATAACATGTTTCACTTTTAAGTTCAACTGTAATTGAATGCATTTCCTCCAACCTTTTGGGGTGCCAAGCACTTTATGCACTGAATTACAACTATAATGTTAACTAAGAATATATTTTTCAACTATGCATTTCCCTCCATCAAATTTTAGAGATTTTGATTACCATATGATAGCTCATATTTTGTACAGCGTTGGACATAAACAAACAAATCTTTGCTGTTCACCGGACAACTTTGTAGTGTTTGAGGTTGTTAGCTAAACTTTCAACTTTCCCTAAGCACAACACACTGGATAACATGTGCAAGAACACTGATATCACTTAAACAAATTCATACACTCCGCGTGTGCTCCGCGTGTTACCTAGCCAATCAGAATGCAAGAATATAAAGTGGAGTGCAGTGGATCTTCACAATGCACTGCGCTTGTTGCGTTCCGGTTTGCGTGGCGGGCGTTTAGTGCGTAGGAATGTTTCATTATTTTTGTCGTGTGATAATTTATTTAGTTTAGGGAAGTTTTTGGATTTTGATGGTCATATTAAAGGCCTTATTTATTTTCACAAAAGATACAATATTGTTTTTCTGTCGTGTATGAATTTGATTGCTGTCCAATGCATTCGGCCCCTACAGGCCTCGTGAATTGGACGCATCAAAATTGACGGCGCATGCATTGATTTTGTCTCATTTCACTCGCGTATGAAATGTGCATTTTACCAAACACATCCGACAGGTTCCAGTTGGTCCAGTTATCATGCACTCCCGTCCCAGCAGCACCATCGCCGGCAGCAGTAGTAGTGTGCTGGGTGACTTGAGGCACAGTTGCACTGCTACTTGGTGGAGGAGTATGCTCCTCAAGCGGAGGTGGAGGTGGAGGAGGGTTAAGTTTGTTGATTTTCAACTTACCATTACCAAACACATCTGACAGATTCCAGTTGGTCCAGTTATCATGCACTCCCGTCCCAGCAGCACCATCGCCGGCAGCAGTAGTAGTGTTATGGGTGACTTGAGGCACAGTTGCACTGCTACTTGGCGGAGGAGTATGCTCCTCAAGCGGAGGCGCAGGTGGAGGAGCTTCAATGACGACAGTAGGGACATATTTGGCACTGCTGACAAACTTCTGATCTTGGTTTTGTTCATGAAGCTTCACATGATCCTACAGAGAAAAATGAGAAGAAACAAACTCTCAACTTTGTATATACTGACTAAGTATAAGAGTTCAAAGTTACAACTAGTTTAAGTGACAATTAAAGAGCATTTTCCAAACTCATTGGCTTGTTTTCACAAAACTTTTACCAGGAATAACTTAATTCCTGGATTTGACAATCTTGAACTAGAGATAGTCCACAGTCCTGAACTACATTGTATTTCATAATAAAGCATGGAAAAACTATAGTCTGTGGAATAACTTTAATCTTCAAATGACATCATGATTGAAATAAAAAGATATTCCAGGAATAAAGTTATTCCCCTTAAAAATCCAAGAGCTGCCACATGTTATATTTGCAAATATTATTACCTGTTACAATGTGTTTGTGCATTGAATGGGTTTTCAAAGTTAAGTGAAAATGACCATAATTTGTATCACAGTGACCTTATCAACAACACTCAGGGGTTTTCAACAATTATGAACATAATTCAACACACACACATAAGATAAAATCAAATTTTCCCAAATTTATCATCTCCAATGGATGGAGAACTTTCTTTTTCAACATCGCCCATGTCAGCTGCTATTGGACTTTTAGGCAAAAAAAAAATGTTTGCTTGTCCCCAACTGAATTTGAATAGGTTGGTCGGTCGGTCTGGATTTTGTCCCCTTCTTTTTTTTTTTTTTAATTTTACTTTACATGTGTTAGGGTTCAGAATATGAAATAATAAGATAATTTTGGTGTTGAAATGAATCAACATACCGTATTGTTTCTAATAGACGCCCAGTCTCTATTAAACGCCCACCCCAAAAAAATTCAAAGAGAAGTGTTAAAAACATTCAATTTTGTAGCATTTTCGTGTATCATTAAGCTTTAACCAACAATCGCTAGTAACAGGAAACGGTACCAATGAGGTCGCGATCCCGGAAATGATGAAAAATTGTCAGTACTTCCAGGTTATCGGGGGCCATGTTAAGCTTATACTTTTTTATAATTTTGAAGTTGAAAATTGGTCTCTAATAATCGCCCACCCTTCAAGAAATGTCTCCGCCCATGGGCGTCTATTAGAAACAATACGGTACATTAAAAACTAAAATCTTCAACACAAACTATAAAATCCATTGTTTCCCCATCTGCAGAATGCAGAAATATGTAAAGAAAAAACTCACAAATTTTTAAGGAATTTCCAAAACTAGGGTCGGTATTCTTTTGTACACTTAAAATAATAAAAAAAACCTTTTTCCCAATTTCCAGAATAAGGGTCGGTCAGACCGTAAAACAGATTTTTTTCGTCGCCTTACCTCTAAATCTTGCGGGTCGCTATAAGCAATTTCACACTGGTGACATCTGTATGGATTCTCTCCAGCATGGGTCTTACCTCTAAATCTTGCGGGTCGCTATAAGCCATTTCACACTGGTGACATCTGTATGGATTCTCTCCAGCATGGGTCTTACCTCTAAATCTTGCGGGTCGCTATAAGCCATTTCACACTGGTGACATCTGTATGGGTTCTCTCCAGCATGGGTCTTACCTCTAATTCTTGCGGGTCGCTATAAGCCATTTCACACTGGTGACGTCTATGGATTCTCTCCAGCATGGGTCTTACCTCTAAATCTTGTGGGTCGCTATAAGCCATTTCACACTGGTGACATCTGTATGGGTTCTCTCCAGCATGGGTCTTCTCGTGTTCCTTAAGGTGGACTGGCTTGGTAAAAGTCTTGTTGCAAATGGTGCAACTGTGAATCTGTAAAAAAATAAGTGACAAATAATAATTTAGAATATCAGCAAGTATGTATGCAAGCCTTTTTAAAACTAAAACAGTAAAGAAGATGGTTTTAATTTTTCAACATGCAAATTGGCAAAATTTAGGTCATCAGAAGAAAAATAAAGATTTAGAATCCAAACATAACAATCTCACAGTACATTGGTTTGTCAATTGGCAATGGCTTTGCCGTACTCTGGCAACAGAATGGTTATTTGACTGAAAATGCGGCTGTTGAGCCAGTCAAGCGTTGTTCTTTGCTTACGCACAATTTGGCGGATAAATGAATAAAGATAGCGCACAGTGGAGTCACTACGCACTCGCGCAGCGTCGGTCTAGGCATGGCGCCCGCGTGGCGCAATCCCCTAACTTAGCCAAATTTTTAGGGTGCCAATAGACCTGTTTTCCTATCTGTACTTTCTTTAATCTATGGGCATTGCCTACATCCTCATGTCTTTGACACAATTTATGGATATGCTGGGCTATGTTCAAATTGTCATGTCCATGTCCGAAACTTATTGATAACAAATAGCAAATTTTGTTAAGAGTGCTAACTACTCACCTTGTTGGGACCAGGAAGGCAAAAAGTTTTCTCATGCAACTTCAGATATGTCTGCCTCGCAAAGTTTTTGCCACAATTTTTACACTGGAACGGCTTGTCGCACAGATGGGCCTTCATATTATGCTTATTCAACTGCTCATCAGATGAGAAATTCCTCCCGCAGGTGGAGCACCAGTAAGGTTTTTCGGCGGTGTGGCGCTTCTCATGTTTATTAAGATCAGGTTGACAGATGAAGCCTTTTCCGCAAATTTGACATCTGAAGAGAGTAAAATCACAAGTAGAAAATTGTCATGTCTTTGCGGTCTTCCAGACATGTAATATAACCGATCAATCAAAGTTTCTTTTCCTTCAATACAGAGTTGGATTTACATTTGAGACTGTTCATCCCAAATGAGCTGTAAATGCAGCCTCTTGCCTCTTGTGAAATTTTTCATGTATCGGCGCTCAGAGGCTTTTTGTATTAAGCGCCTAAAAATGTCTTATTATTATTATTATTTTTTAAATATTTGCAAAGACCATGTTATAAGGATTAAAATGACATCTCAATGAACTTCACTGGATTTCCAGAAGTCAAGTTATGGTCCGACAAAGGCTGTAAGGGACTAAAATGTATAACTGAGATATACGGGTTCAACTGTAAGCCGTATGTTTTCTGTTGATTGTACTCAAAATATACAGATTTATTTCATATTTACAATCATTTTCTTAAAATGAAACTTTGCTGGTGTTTTGAAGTAAGCTTAAGGATTGTGAATCTGTCAAAAAATCAATTTCGGCAAATTTCGACCTTGACATGTACTTTCACCTATAATGCAAAATGAAGTTTGCTGCATTTACAGGTCATTTGGGATGGATGGTTACATTTATGAAACTATCGCCTTAGTTGATCAGGATCTTGCTAATATAGAAATTGCGTCCTGTTGCTGGAATTGCTGTGAGGACATATACTTTGCTTTATTTTTGAGCTTGCTACTCTTGGAAAATCCTTTGCTGCAGGTGTTACAAACAAATGGCTCCCCTCATTAGCTGGCCCTCCTCCCAACCCATCCCTCCCCACACAAACCCTTCATATATCTAACAACACCACATTTGGACTTACTTAAACGGCTTATCTCCTGTATGAGTTTTGATGTGTAGTTTGAGGTTGCTACTCTTGGAAAATCCTTTACCCAAGTTTTACAAACAAATGGCTCCCCTCCCTAGCTAGCCCTCCTCCCATCCCCTC
>JXSR01S003685.1:0-10365 GCA_000969725.1 Ophiothrix spiculata
GGATATATGATTTATGCTATCGACCAGTGACTACAATGACCAAAGAATGGGAAATAGGACAACTGAATCAAAAGTAAGAAATAAACACGAAATTTTTTCGCATTCTTGTCACTCGAAATTGAAACGGAACTATTACTTTAGTCTTATTTTCGTCCAAAGTTTTCAAGTTCATCGGGAGAAAGATTAATTATGATACTAAACATGGATCCACTGCTATATAGTTTAATTTTTTTGACAGGTTATGATTAAAATAAGCTTCATATACCGCACAGACCACTCGATCTCGGGAACTTATTAGGCATGCTTATCAACTCGCGACATCAGTTATTTAATATCATTGGTCAATAAAAATCTTGGGGTCTCGCTGGGTCGTCTCAGATCTAAACATGATGAACAAAACCCATAACGTAAGTCTATTTTAAAAGCAGAGACGTTTATAAACTTCATGACCCGTCACCCGTGCCTGGTGAATTTATTTTAGAAATGACATTCGATATTGACTTTCTCAAAAAATCTGACCCACAGAATCAATGTATATCAAATCGATTTTTTTCTAACGGTGATAATTCTTTATTTACCGCAAAACAATCGTAATATTGACATGCGGTGTATAACAATTAGTGTTGCCTGTCGAGTACTTTGGGTGTTTTTGTTGGGCGCGTCACGCTTGGTTATCGCTCGATAAGCGCTTGGATTGCGCTTGGATTGGTCTTGAATTAATCTTAATTTTCACTTGATTTCAAGTGCTTCTTTTGTTCAACGCCATTCAATAAAAGCAAGACGCTTTTTCCAAAACAAGCGCTTGGTGTTAGCAGTGTAGGGCTTAATCAAAGATTGTGGGTCATTATTTAGAGGAAATTTGCATTTTATACTACTAAATGTGACTTTATATTGCTAAATTTTACCTTTTTCATCGAAAATATTGAGTTTTAATATTTTACATGTTTGAAGAAAAAAAAAATTAAAATACCCGACCCAAATTTTTGCCATTTTAGGGTCGGTCGCGGAGGGCAAACAAACAATTTTTTTTGGCCTAACGCAGATGCCACCATTCACCCCCTTCCCATGAGTTGGAGTGAAAGGCATAAGTCAGGTAGGTTGAAGACTTACGTACATGATGACTATAATTGTTGCTTCAAATAATTCTCGGACACGAAAATTTACAGCCTGGCGTAACACAATTGCACGTGCATTTTACACAAGTTCATAACGCTTTTCAGCACGTGTGATTTCGCGGTACTGTGGATTACTGATTGGAAACGGTGTTGTGTACTTCCCGCTGTTCCGTTCTTGTGACAACTTGTGGATACGCGATGGTTGCGTTCAGAAATCATGTTCATGTCCAAAATTTAATTGAAACAATAATAATAACAAGCCTTATCAGATTATTTGCTACATGCCTTACCCCTTGACTCTTATACCAGCCGACTGCTTGGTCCAAAGCAGCAACCGCATTGTCAGTCTCTTCCATGTTGGTATAAAGCGCCACCATAGCTGAAACTATGCCAGGGCGATGCTTACTATCTCCAAGTGTTAGAAGAATGTCGCAAGCCAGGCCAACATTACCTATATGACATGGAAGTAAAAATCAAAAGTATTTTCAAAAACAATGTAGTTATACAAGCAAAGTAATCTTAATCTTAACTATCTATTATGTGCAAAATTATGAAAATGGAAATAAATGCATATATGTGATCCACCATATCAAGAGGTACAATATCGCAATATTTGACAAAATATAGATTTATTTTTACTTGTATGAAAATAAAATTGTTTTAAATGAGCTGCGGCTTTTGGAAATAGGATGTTCTTTTTTGAAGCGACAATAAAAAAGGTGTAAATGTCTTCTATTGTATTTAAACTTGACAAAGATGATGACATCTTGTGGATACGAGATGAAATATCAAGTCAGTCATTCAGTTTTGTTGTGAGACCGGTTTAAACTTATATTCAACAAGTTTAATTTGCCCCTATCAAAAAATTACATGGATGCCTTATTGTGCAGTTTGATGTGGCAGAACGATTTGACACCTTAATCTTTGAAATTGGACAAAGTTGAAAATTTGACCCCAACAGAAAGGTCGGACGACGGGGTCATGGCGAAAATTTTCAGATGAGACAAAAACTGAGACACCACTGGACTGCCAGGCTCGCAAGAAAACTATTGAGAATACCTGAACTTTAACTAAGGTGAAGGATTTTCCCTTAACACTAATGCAAGGTTGGAAAAAGGGCAGGCACTTACTGTAAGCAGGGTTATTTTCGCGAAATAATCATCTAACCGCGAATATAACACCCCGTGAATATATTCATTTTATGTGTAGGTCTATTTTTAATAAAGCTTAAAAACCAACCCTGTAAATTGCGACCAAATTTCGGGCTGATGCGACCATGCTCTTCTTGCAATCGCCATTTGCGACCAAATAAATTACTAATTGGTCGCCAGTGAAAGCTTAAAAACATCCTATAAGATTACAAAACCGTTCAATTCTGATCAGCCTTGCGCACTCTTAAAGTACTCTTTAATGTAATTATGTTTAGAACAAACAAAAATATCATTTTTAGTCAGAATTATAAGTGAAATCAACCTAAGAATTCAAAAAAATTGCCGACTGAATGGCCTGTTAGAATGACAAAATCGCTGATGCTATCGAATTCTGCAGATATCATGCACTGTCAAATACATGAATATAGCAAAAACGTGGCGCTAAATCTTGGATATATTATGCAATTTCGCTATAAATGAAATAGCTTTTAAGAAACAAACATATTGCTACATAAAAGGGGTGAATATTTTTCTTAAACATGGCTAATTTCTGGCTGAAATCAGGAAGCAATTATTACGAAAATGTTGTTTACATGATTGGAAGATTCCTTCTGTATGAGGAGCACCATATTTAAAAATGACATTTTTTTAAGTAACAAGTATTTATTTATTCATTTGTTCCAAGGAAGTTTTATAGCATTACACGTTACTTGCCTTAAACCTTTGTACCGTTGATTTTGACATATCACCGGTAATAAATCATCCACTATTTAGTCCACAACCCACTAAGTTACCATTTTTCATGCCTTAAAGGACAGGAATATGCCTTGAGGGTATCAATGTGTCCTTCACAACCCTCAAAATAGACCACATAGTAGTGGGTGGGCTAAATATTGGATGATTTATTACCAGTGAAATGTCAAAATCAGTGGTACAAAAGTTTAAGGCAAGGAACATGTAATGGGAACAGGTTTTCTCCGCCATTTTGATTTCACCGCCGTGTAAATCCTATGGGACGGCAGCCATCTTGGATTGTCGCATAAGGAGGATATTTATATTTAGGAGTTATTGTACCTCCGGCATTTTACGGCACCGCGTGCCACACTTCGAGGGTCTTCGCAACGGAATAGCGGGAAAATTGGCATACTTTGATCAGAGCAAGTCGCAATACATGCTACTTGAAACGCACACACGGTTTGCGCTTGAAACAAAATGCACACGCTGTTTATTTTTTTATTTTTCAAAGCCCGTGAGGGTCTTTATTCTTTTTTTACACAATATAAACAAGACATTTAAAGAAAAAAGTACAGTTACACAAAGGAATTTTTAAAACAGACACCAGATTGGATTTCATATACAGTTTGTAAGATCTATGCATTGGGATCAGATTGCATTAGGAAAGGTTCCCATTTCTTTACATGAACATTGTATTTTATCTCTATTCCTTGCAATAAATTTCTCAACCTTTTCAGTAAACTTAACAAGATTTTTGAAATCATTGAATTGAGGCTGAATATCTTAGCACAATAGTACTCAAAAAAGAGGAATACTTGATGTTTTCAGGAATACCAAAACACACTTCCCAGTAGGCTATATTTGTATTGATATGAAGCTCATTTAACCAATTAATTATCTGGTGCCACAGGCTTGATACATGATCACATAACCACATAAGATGTTCCATTGTTTCTTCATCCTTTTTACAAAAAGTGCATTTATAGTCATCAACCAATCCAATTTTATACAAAAATGTATTTGTTGGGAGGATTCTATGAATAATACGATACTGTAGATAATGTGTTTTTGTGTCAAGTGTACATTTATAAGGCATATTATAGATCTCCTTCCAATTCATTTCATTAGCATGGACTTCAAGAACGTTCTCAAACTCAGTAGCCCATTTAAACTGTGATTTTGGAGTTACAGTTGTGGAGTTACAGAACATTTGATATGCAAAGGAAGTTATTTTCTTCAGACTTTTTAATTGCGCCAGTAACCTTGGAAACATGAGACAAATTATGGGCGGTAAGCTGCTTTCCATAACTAGTTGACACTGCACTAACTAGACCAAAGTATTTTAAGAAGTTACAATTCACATTGTAAGTGGATTTGAACTCGGTGAATGTCATAAACTGATTGTTCTGGGACAAAATATCAGAGATAAAATTCACTCCCTTTGCACTCCATGTTTTCTTTTTTACCTATATCTTTGAGTTGTACCAAAATACATCATCAGATATTGAATCATTACTTACATTTCTCAACTTATACCATGCCTTCACAACATCACACAGAAAAGCGTTATTCAACTTAATAAAGCAAAAATCAGAGTCCTTTTTAAAGTTGCACAACCAGATCCAATCGCCACCAACTTTAGAGATTTCATCGCCCAAAATGACTTTCCACTTTCCTTTGTTCTCACTGTCTAAATATCTTTTAACCCAAGCAATCTTTAAAGAGTCAAGGAAATAGTGGACGTTTGTCATCTTTAAGCCACCATCATATTTATTACAATACATTGTTGCTCTATTAACTTTATCTGGTTTCCCCCTCCACACAAATTTGAAAAGGATTTGCTCCCACGCTGTTTATGCGTCAAGTGAAGATTTACGCGATCTTCTTGGATATCGGGCCAAAATCCGAATATATCCGGAGGCACAATAACTCTAAATTTTATTTATTTATTAAATTATTTATTAATTTATTAAGTTATCAATTCATCAAGTTATTTACTCATTTATCAAGTTATTTATTAAGTTACAAATTTATTTATTTATTTATTTTATTTTATTTTATTTTAAATAAGTTGGTTAATTAGTTAAGGTTTTTCATTGGTGACCCCTGGTTTTTAGGTTCTTTTCAAATGAAGCCTGGATAAAGAGGGTGTGTGTGCCACAGTAAAATCGATACAATATAAAGGGCGCAGCTAAAATGAGTGTCATTTTATTTATTTTTTCATAAAAAGGGTTCAATCATGTCACTCCAGACTCATTCTGCAAGGTACGTGCCATGTAAAAAATACAATAAAAAAAAAAAAAACTAGTAAAATTGCTGGCGACCAAAAAATTCCCATTTAGGAGCCAGTGGCTACCATTTAATTTTTTCAGCTTACGGGGTTGTTAAAAACTCTAACTTAACATGCGCGAAAAGGTTGTGATTGTCGCGTTGCGCAAAAAATTCTGCTCGCCAAAATATCCCTGTTTACAGTATTTGAAAAGAATACTTCTTCTTTTTTTGGGGGGGGGGGGGGGGGTTGGGGGCTTAATGCAAAAACTGAGATACCATCAGACTGCCAGGCGCGCAAGGAAACTATTGAGAATCCCTGATCTTTAACCAAGGTGAAGGATTCTCCCTTAACACTAATACTAGGTTAAAAAAAGCCTGGGGCCACTCAAGTATTATAGTATAATGTTGCAGGCATAGCATGACCACAGTTTTTCAAAACACCCCCTAAAGGGTGGAGCGTTCTGAAGCAAACTTTTTGATTAAATTAAGCAAATTAGGTACTTAATTAAAATATTTTGTGCTAAAATTGCAGCTGACACAAGCGCAGCTCTATCCCCACCTACTCAAATTTCATGAATGTATAGGCCGGGTGCATGGTTTGTAAAATATGCCATTTAAACCATTTTATGCATAAATTATGCAAATTAGGTATTTCATTAGCATATTTTGTGCTGAAATCATTGCTGGATCCAATTTGCCTCCGGGTCTACCCAGTCACCAAATATCATTAACACAGGGCATACGGTTTCCGAGATTTGCTTCGGACAAAATTTGCGGACGGCAGACAGAAAATAGGAATGCTATGACTCTTCCTGAAAATTACACATAAATCTGCCAAGCCAGAACTGTGATGAAATTGTACCAAGAAAGCCTACAAAATAATTGTTTGATTAGCATAACATAGAAAATATGTAAGCGTAGGTAGGTCAGCCCTTTTTTTTTACCTTAAGCAAAAACACCAAATTCCATGTCAGTTTGGGTGTTTTTCATTAATTAAAAAAACAAAAAAAACACCCAATTCACTAAATTTGGGTGCTTTTTCCAACCCAAACTTATTTGTTTAGAAAATTTGGATTGGTCGGGTTACGCCAATCAAACAATATTTTTTTAGGCCTAATAATTAAGCTTACCCTGCATGAGATATATCTGAGCTACTGTCAACGTCACTGCAACTGAAGCACTGCTTTTACTTGATAAATAGTCCTACATTATGACAAAGAGATAACATATGATTTTTTTTCTTATATTTAGATGCAAAGAGTCAAAATATGTGGAAAAATTGCAGTCCCCAGCCAAAACGAATCAAGTATACTTTATAGCAACACTATAAAGTGTTAAAAATGAAGCACCCCGTCACCTCCAAATTCTTTATACTTTCGGAGATATAGCATAAAATGTAAAATTATTGGTATACCTATTTTCTATTTCTTTTGTATTTTCATAACAGCCTCATCCCCAGGGTTGCGTACTTTCACAATATGCATTTTAAAGGTCAAGGTCAATCAGTTAAAAGTAAATTACACACATGCTACGATAGGAACCTACACCTTTAAATATCACAGCCTACCACCTGAAATCAGGGAAATCAGCTTGACTTGACTTCGGGGGTACTCAAATTTGGTTTGGGTAGGGATGTGCCTCTGGGAAATTTGAAAAGCCACCCATCCAAACACCCAATTTTCAACAAAAAGGATCCATCCATATACCAAATCTTCCAAATTTTGAGTAACATTTAATCAAAAACCACATTTTTTCTGCCCAAATTTACACTTTATTGGCAGAATTCTTTTTTTAAGAAGAATTGTCAAAAAAAAATTGAAAAGAGAAGCCATCAAAATATCACATTTTGCAAAGAAAACGGACCGATTGAAATACCAGCTCAAACCGCCTGATTTTGCTACCCAAATTTGTGGCACTTTTCCATAACCCCTTTTGTACGAAGTACCCCTCCCCCTGGACTTGACTCCAGACATGTACACATACCCAGGCATGAGAATGAAATTCTATGAAAAAACAGGAAAATTGTGGAAAAACAGGAAAACAAGGCTAAAAAACAGGAAAACACATAGATTTGGCCACAAAAAACAGGAATTCCTGTTTAAACAGGAAGATTCACATACCTTGAGCATGGAGATGGCTTTTGAATATTGCTTTTCTCGACACATGAGGGCAGCCTCCAGCAGGCATGGCATGTCACTCTCTTTGTCTTTACTCTTGATGTTCTGCAGCAGTTTACGGCATTGTTCAAACTGTTGACAAATAAATAACACAACTGTTATTTGTAGTTGTTAGTAGACACACATTTACTTATCACCTTCACCCATCATGGGGTAAAGCCTGGGGGATCACTCTCACACTGAAGTGCTACCCACTCGTGTCCAGACACCTCCAAATTGACCCCTTATGGCGTAATGCACACCATCAAATTTTGTAACCCTAAATGGTGTAACTGAGCATTATTCACAAAAACCTACCCTTAAGGCGTATTGATAAAATGTGCCAAATCTGCTACTCTAAGGGTATTTGGTGTTTTCATCAACACTCAACATGCTCCAGAACTATTGCTACTTTTGAAACTCTTCCCAAAATGAAACAAGGGATATGATGTGTCACATTTCATATCAGTTCGGCAGAACTCACAATTCGGATACGTATCTGAATTTGGATACCCACGTACATTTTGTATCCAAATTGTGATACCCGTATCAAAATTAGGATATGGAGGGGTATCCGAATTCTGATACGCCTGTCGTGGCGCAGGAAACAAATCGATAGCACAAACTGGCAAGTACATGTAGAACATCTTTCTTGCATTTATGATAAATGTATCTGTGGAAATGTCATTTCCAGCTGTGCAATTCCAGCGGGACAGCTTCGAAACATGTCCTGCATGATAGCTCCTTATCACAGAAGGCAAAATAATTTGGCCAAAACCTGCTTAGAAATTATATGACAAATGATGATAACGTTTTTTACTTTTATACATACCGGTATGGTGGGCGGCAAAGCTGAATATTAATTTCAGCTGATATCCTTTTTAGGCTGTTTTTAATCTAAATTCAGATACGGGTATCATAATTTTGATACGGAGTATCTAAATTCAGATACGTATCCAAATTGTGAATTCCACCGAACTGAGTTGTTAGTAGACACACATTTACTTAATTATCACCTTCACCCATCCTGTGGTATAGGCTGTCAATCAGTTTCCACAAGAGAAGTGATACACCGATAAGCCTTTTTAAACCGATACCAATTATTTGATGAGATAGTCGACCGATACTGATCAATTATTTCACGATGTAAACAGACTTAAAAAGGAACCATGCACTGATGTATCAATGCATTTTACTTTAATACACTCCAGCTGTTTCCACTCTTCTTATACTTTGATCAACACTAAATAGGCGGGAATTAGGAGGCTTTTCTTCATCCACAAGAAAACATAATCCCACCCACACAAGCACTGTAGATACTGATGCGCGAGTCACACGTACTACGCACGCTGCCTGCGTCTCCTGCACTTGTGCTGTGTTCGGCTACATACGCGCTCATCTGTATCAATTCACGATGTGAAGAGGCCTGCCTATTTGGTGTTGATCAAAGTATAGTGACTGCTTGAAGGTCTCTTCTTCAGCCGTTTCTTGGTTGGCCTCTTTTTCCACTTTGTCTAGCAGCTTAATTATCATTCATATATTGTTATTGTGAGAAGGACCTCTTTTTTTTCTAAAACAGGAACATTTTTTTAAAAGGTAGAAATTGCAATATTGGTGGAAAAATTTAAACAAATACAACTGTCATTGACAAACATCCAAATACCCCAAATTTGCTCACCCAGGCCGGAATAATAATGGAGAAAGTCAAGGATCACCTCTCTAAATCTATGGTTTACACACAAACTTGTCATGTGAGTACAAGAAAGTCGTATCTGCAATGGCTGCCCTAAGTTATTTTTATTTTATACTTTGTCACAAGAATGTGATAAAAACCCTCAACAATTCCCTGTTTTATGTCAGTGGTTCTTGAAATGGTTCTTCAGTTGACACCATCAACAAAGATCTGAGGTCATGCAGTGATCAATCCAAATTTATGACATAAGGCAGCTATTGCAGATACGACTTTCTTGCACTCACATGACAAACTTATCTGACTATATAGATTCACAGGGGGGATACCAGGCTTTGTATACTGGCATATGTAATGGCGGCGTGAGCCATATGGAGCTCAAATTTGGGTATATTCGGGTCCACCCGTTCCCGCCAAAATCAACTCCGGGTTGCCGAAACTGGCTAGCTTGTAGAGACAAGCCGCGCAAATAATACTTTATGCAGGCATGAGAATGATTTTTCATGAAAATATCTGAATTTAGTAAAATTTAACCCCCAAAACACTAAAAAGGTTAAATCAACACCCAAAATATCTGAATTTGGATGATTTTGGATGACAAAATATCTGAAATCAGATTATCTGAAAATTCTCATTCCTGTTTATGTGAAATAATACTTTATGCCAACCTGCACATAAAGCGTGTGCATGTGTTTTCAATATTTGCGTATCATAACAAGATATGATGTATGATCTGCACAAACCTGAATACCCCCCATTTTGTCTCCATGCCGGAATAAAAATGGCAGCGAGCCTGGTATCTCCCCTGCAAATCTATGCATCTGATACAAGTTTGCAGAGAAAGTTGTACCTTACTAAGGGTTAATAATGATGAGGTTTTTTTTTTTTTTTTTTTTTTTGGGGGGGGGGTCCAGTGTGGAACAAATAGGAACTTGTTATCTGGCTTTCTAAAGTTTTCAGTGACCCAAAACATTCTTTAATCTTCTAAAAATATTGCCTTATTCTAGTAATGATAATTACGAGGGTCATTCAAAAAGTTTTACCTGTTGTATCATAACTTTCGTTCTGTTAAAGGCAGCTCCTTGAAAATTGACACAAATATAGCTCAGAATGTCGTCTATATATGGTCAAAAATTCATATTAAAACCTTTTCTAAATTTTTGCAGGTGTCCTGAAAACCACGGTAAGATTTGGTACACCGGAAACGGTCAAAATATGTGTTACATTTTTAAAACTGGCTCAGGTAC
>JXSR01S003685.1:19403-29405 GCA_000969725.1 Ophiothrix spiculata
TTTTAATTATCCATGTAATGCTGATCATGTGACTCTCACATGCACCAGTCCTGACTGACCTTAATTTGACGACTTGGTTGTAAATCTTCATGGCCTCCTCTGTCTTGCCTTGTAGCTGCAGGATGTAGGCTCTCTGGACTCTCACGGTTCCAAGTTCTGCCTCGATTTCTTCCTCCGTCATATCCTGATGGTGTTAAATCAATACAAAGAATCATATTTGAAACATGTCGTCGTCATGAGAGTGCAAGAATATCAGATCTGCAATGGCTGCCATATATTATATTTATTTAAACCTCATCACCAGAATGCAAAAAATCCCTCAAAATTTCCATGTCTTATGTCAGTTACCATGTACTGACCGAAGACTGAACATTCCACAGTGTGCAATTCTATTAGTTACCCCCTGTTTGTTCACGCAATACGGAAAGATATCTATGGTTGGGTGCTGTATCACATGAGGCCGAAGGCCGAATGTGATACAGCACCCAACCATAGATATCTTCCGTATTGCGTAAGAACAAACAGGGGGTAACGAATTTATCACTTGGTGTAGGCATGGATCTTATTATTAAAACGTATATTATGCAGAGTTAGATTTCAAATTTACCTAAATTGTCTTCATAAATGGTAAAAATCAACAAAGCAATACGGATTTGCTAAACATGTAATATATAACTGTATTGCACAGTTTAAGGATAAGTTTGCGTGCACGAATTTTGCAAGCGCGCGATAAAAACACATCACGCACAGTCATCCCTGCGTGATTACTTTATGATTACGCGGTCAAGGTTATCTTTAAACTTAAAATATGAAATGCGGCTATATATTAATTGGCTTTCGACCAATGGGATTCAAGGATTTAAGTCAACCAAGTGATAAAAATTTGTGTCAAATTGCAGCTATTGCAGATATACGACTTTCTTGCATTCGCATGCTGATATATTTGAATATATGGTATAGAACCAAGGAATTAAGGGGAATCGGTTCTCTCCGCCATTTTGATTTTGAGTTCACCGCCGTTTAAATCCTATGGGACGGCAACCGTCTTGGATTGTCGCTCATGGAGGTATTGTACCTCCGACATTTTACCGCTCCATGTGCCTCACATTGACAGTTTTCACAACGGATTAGCGGGAAAATTGGCTTACTTTGATCAGAGCAAGTTGTAATACATGCTACTTGAAACGCAGACACGGTTTTCGTGTGAAACAAAATGAACATGCTGTATATGCTTGTGAAGATTAACGCGATCTGCCTGGATATCGGGCCAAACTCTGAATAAATGCGGAGGTACAATAACTCTGCACCATGAGCGACACAAGATGGAAGAGTATCCCGATTCCCCTATAAAAATTCCTTGTGTAGAACAGGCATTTTAAACTTTTTCCTACAATGTTCCACTTTAATGAGGAAAATGTACAGTAAAGCAATACATGAGACATCTTCCTGTGCAAATCCTAAGAATTTCTTGTTGGGGGGGGGGGGGGGGGGGGATTCATTAAAGCGGTGAACTCTTGGTCAAAGCACCATATGTTTGT
This sequence comes from Ophiothrix spiculata, assembly GCA_000969725.1. Lineage (NCBI taxonomy): Eukaryota > Metazoa > Echinodermata > Ophiuroidea > Amphilepidida > Ophiotrichidae > Ophiothrix > Ophiothrix spiculata. The sequence goes on from JXSR01S003685.1 coordinate 20,942, forward strand.
CACATGTGCCAAAAGTTGAGTAGTTCTGAACTATAGTTCATATCAAGGTTGTTTTTCACTCGTTCGCAGGTTTTTTTTATTGCCGGCGCTTGTTATTACACTGTTTTGCGCTCCGATGCACTAACTTACGCACGTATCGGCAGTGCGTGATTTGTTGGTTTTGATTGCTTATTGCCACACGATTCACACACGCGTTAAGAGTACCATGCACAACCTGGCTTAGGATGAAAAACAACATTGAAACGTACTATAGAGGTAGACACTTCAGGTGATTTTTGCGTCAAATAGTTACACAACCAATTAGGCCCGGGTTAGACTGTACTATAAAAACTTAATTTGTGATTAAGCTGGTTGGTTTTTTCCAACCAGATAATTTTTTTTAAATCTTGAATACAAATAGATTTTATACTTAAAACATTGCTGGAAGCTGAATTTTGTAATTCTTCACTTCGTAAATGAAATAGATAGAAATGTTTCATTATATAAATATTTACTGCTCATGAGGGAAATGGTGCAAAATATCTACCCAAGGTGTCTTGAGACAGTGGGTCTACTACTACCTGCACCGAAGGCAGACTGAGTTAAGCTTACTGTGCATGCATATGTATAGGCAGCCCAGCATAGTCCTAAGCTAGCCAAATTTAACCAGTGCTTCAAGATTTCTGACTCGTTCAAAATGATTCACAATTCACAGCATGCATAAGAGTACTCAATTCTCAAAATATTGGGGAAAAGTTTCGGGATGATGCTGAACTTGTCCAATGCCCCTTTTAATGGTTTATTTTTGGTTGATAAGAAAATATTGTGCTCACTAAGAAAATATTTTCTTGCATCACCCTCAAAGCCATTCAATATTATATGTGATGGCTCACCCCGAAAGGGGGGACTTTGAAGATGATAATCAATTTGAGTTTTTTAGTTCATCTGTTGCAGCATTTTTAAGCTTTAAAATGACACCTTACTTGTTGAAATTGATCAAGGCATTCAAATTTTACAACAGAAAATCTGCTGGAAATTCTTATTATCATTTATTATTTTCTTGACTTTTTGCTGCCTATTTTTACCTGTATCTTGAAAAGTTTTCTGTCGCAGAGTCCCCTTTTTCGAGGTGAGTCATCACATGTAATTATTTGATTTCTACTTACGGGATCGTCTTCAAAGCTTTCTTTGCACAGTTGTTCGGCTGTCTCCAGTAATTTCAGAGCCTCAGTTAGGTTCCCTTGACCAAGCAGTAGACAAGCTTTATTGTAACACAGCTCAAATGTGTCATCTTATATAATTATTTGAGTTCTACTTACGGGATCGTCTTCCAAGCTTTCTTTGCACAGTTGTTCGGCTGTCTCCAGTAATTTCAGAGCCTCAGTTAGGTTCCCTTGACCAAGCAGTAGACAAGCTTTATTGTAACACAGCTCAAATGTGTCATCTTTCAACCCCAAGTCCTCCTGTAATACAATTAAATGTTTAACTCCCGGTCAAAAGTGTTTGCGCACAAAACCTTTAACCAGCCATATCTCCAGAACTATTCATCATTTGCGTAATATTTTTTGGATTTATATTTTACATACATAGATCTACAGAACTCAACAGGAATTGCATTTACCGCATTTGACAATATGGCATGCTAAATTAATATGCTGCATACTTTCTTCCGCACATTCAAAAACGGAGTTTAAATACATAACTGCACATTTGCTGGAAAACTTATGACCTGAAAATGTTCTTTAAGGTTACACAGTGAAAACGAACACTGAACTAATAAACTACATAGGTACATAGCAAAAAGTGTGTGTGGTGTATTTGTATATGGTCCAGGAAATCGGCCATTTTTATTGTTATAGGAGACCGAATATCAGAGGAAACATTGATTATTTATATTGGATACAATTAGGCACCTATAAAAACATGAATTGTTTCAGTGTCTTGGTCATTTGATATAATAATTACATTTTTGCCCGTATTTAAGCGTGCGCAAACACTTTTGACCAGGAGTGAAACTTAGAAAATAGTTTTTTAAATAACAACTACATCTATTTCAATCCTCAACATGCTATATTGAGGGAAATTCATACACTCTGCATTAAGTACAAGTTGAAATTGTAAATCTAATTGGACCGTTTGTAACGTATACGCATTCATTAATCTCGTCTAGTTGCACGCTGCGTATCGCGTGGTCGTTGTACAATTCCATATACGCATTTGCGTAATATGCTCGCGCTTGTATGGAAAGTTTCATTATAAAGGTAAATCTAAATTACGATGATTAACCAGGGTGAGAGGCCAGTTGACAAAAACGAGGAAAAGGGTCATAAAGTTGGAGCAAAAGGTCAAAAATGGGCTGAAAATGAATAAGAAAGGTACAATTTTAGCACATGAACATTTTCAAAAACGAGGAAATCAGCTAAAAAGAGGACCTCTCACACCCCTGATTAACATGGGACGATGGATGGCTGTATTTTCTATGTTTTATAGAAAAAGCAAACACGTTTTAAACTAATTATGCTGTTTTATTTCTTTGCAATTTTATTCTAATCATTGTCGTGTATGAATTAGATTAATAACTGCTCTTTACTTGGCGCTCGTGAAGTTGTACAAAAATAATGCAAATGTGCTGAAGTCGTAGTTGTCCAACTCATTCGGCTGCGCCACGTGAGTGCGGACAACTCTAACTTGAGCACGCGAAGTGCATTATTTTTTTACAATTTCATTCGCGTCAAGTAATACGCAGTTATTAATCTATAATCATCATGTTATCAATTTTGGTTTCTCAAAACGGGTAATCAAGGCTAAAACCTACAGTTCCATCTTGTGTCAGAGTCTAGCCTAATGATATAGGTCACTGACCTTTGACTCTAACACTCACCTCAGTGGCGTACCTGCCGGTGAGAGGGATGTCAAAAATGGGCTGAAAATCACAAAAATTTACATGCACAGAGCAAATTTTACATGCATTTGTGCATGTAAAACCCCTCTATTTCGAACACTGTATAGGCCTTATCTACCATGACAAAATAAAAACATTGCGAGAACTAAAGATTTTGAAATTAGCTGAATTTGCCTTTTTTTTTGCTCACTTTGCGCTCACTACAAAAACACCACACCATTTTGTTTTAAACCATGTCACTTGCTCCTCCCCTTGACCATAAATGCTACCCTGCTGTTTTTAAATGAATTTGCCGAAATTATTTTCAAGCAAGCGCACATTTAAAAAATCCATCATTATCCGGATCATTTTTCCTTGGAACATGTCGCTTGCCCCCACTGACTGAAGAAGGCAGGTACACCACTGACTCACCTACTAACAGTCAAAGTGATCAAGCCATAGAGTTTCAGGGTGAAAGCTCTTGAGAAGAGCACATTTTTTGCTTTGAGAATCAGTTTAAATTCTCATATTTATCATTAGATTTAAAAGTGCGGTGAAATATATATTGACATGAATTTTTAAACTGGGCAACCACACAACGTAAATGACAGTCAGCAAAAAAATCACTGACCATCCAGGATTCGAAGAGCGGTCAATTTTATATCTATACTATAGATATAAATAGATTTAATATCTATCCTATAGACTATAGGCCTTCAGTTCTAACCCGTTTGATCTGTAACGAGAAGCTTAAAATAAAAAAATATGGAAATCAATTTTGAACTTAATTCCGAATTCAAGAATTTAAACTGACATGAATTTTAAGCTGGGCAACCACACAACGTAACTGACTGTCAGCAAAAAAATGACTGACCATCCAGGATTCGAACCTGAGACCTTGGCAACTAGCACCACACTCTACCAACCAGTACTGCTACCAACTGAGCTAATGAGTCAGAGACTTAAAAGCCAATTTTGATACCCCATGCGAGACTTGCAGAGCACCATGTTGATTTTGATACCCTATATTGCAAATCTCGAGACCTTTTTGGTAACGCGGGTGGTTACCCGGTCAGAATACCCATAGTTACCCAAATCATTAAAGGGGTCCACTTCAGAATGTACCATTTTGCAGTAAATTTCATTATGTCTGATTGGACCCTTTACACTTCAGCTTTTTCCCAATCAAGGTTTTTTTTCGCAAAAAACGAGTCAAAAACGCGAAAACGTGATCTAGCGCGAACATTGCAAAACCATTTTGATGCACTCACCGTTGAATTTCCTTCCCACAGTTGCATAGCTGCAATAACAGCGGATAAATTGGTTTCTCTTTCTTCATCATAATCATCCTGAAAAAATAAAAAGATCACCAAAACTTTTTGCACAAGATCCAACTGTACAAGGTGACACATCATATCGAAAGGTACCTAAGGTCGGCATAGTAAATTTCCTGATACGGGCCATTGAAGCTGAAGCACAGTAAAAAATCATGTCTAAGGTCAAATTTTTAATTCATAAATCTATATGTTACATTTGAAGTGTATTCTATCATATTTATCAGGTCCCAACATCCGAAACATAAGAAAAATGTGTTAAAAACCAAGATAAAATTTCTCTCTCCATTAAAGTTTTTCTTAGTACAAAAACTTTAAACTCGATTTTCTCAGAACTATAGTTTTCGGAATCAGCATGATGCCTTGGGCTAATTTGAATGTAACTTTGCAACCGAACAGACAAAACCAAAAGCAAGGTGTCATTTTAAAGTTTAAAATCTCAGCTTTCAGATGAGATCAAAAAATCTATTTTGATTTTGGGTCACATGTCAAAATCATGCAAAAATGTTTGGGCACCAGCGTTGCAGATCTAGATCAATCTACGCGCAGACTCGCTAAGAAAGCAAAATACGAGGGGGAATCAAAAAGTTTTAAAGATCTATCACAGAGCTAGCTAGGAACATACCTTTATTATGCAATCCTAAAGCGGTAGATATACTTCATCATTTTTGTAGTTTGTAGACATTTTCATTCAGAATTTTTCTCATGGTGATTGGTTTTTAAGAATGGTGTAAACTTTCATTCTGAATGAACATTTTCCCATGTACAATTTCACCATTGTGTAAACCATAACCATCATTGCAAGAAGAGATTAGCTTACCATGAATAAATCAAGGCCGTAGAATCAATATCAAACATTATACTACCAATCAGTAAGCACTTGAAAATAAATAAATACAGATAAATACTACGGATTTATAGTGCGCTATGCCTCCCAGATTTGTAATACCACTCGGCATCTGCACACTTTACAGGTATTCGCTGACCACTGTGGCCCAAGTAAGCTCCATTCCACACCAAGCATCATTTCAGGTTGCCGCAACCTCAAGAGGTGCTGAACCTTGATCAGCCCACATACGCACCATCACTGCCCAGATCAGCTCCCCGAGTTTTGTACGGGTTTCCACGAGACAATTAGCAGTAAGTTACTTGTCCAAGGGAATTTCAAGCACACTCAACTTGTGCAATGGGGTGAAAAATAAGCCTCCATTTATTACATTCTTCATAATGTGAAAATTTAAAATGAAAATTATCATTCAGAATTAACAGTTTAATCCATTCTTAAAAACCAATCACCATGAGAAAAATTCTGAATGAAAATGACTACAAAAATGACGAAGTATATCTACTGCTAATAAGGCAGCTTTACATAGTCACAGTGCAAATTGAAAAAAGTCTCCCTCTTTAAACTGAATGTCTACCAGACCACCATTGCAGTGGTCTTCTACAAGTGAAAACTTCATTTTAAATTTCGCTAAAATTGTTATTTTCAGGCATGAAACGTCACGCCGTTCCCGTAAATCACAGACCCCAAATCAACAGACAAATCTCAAATTGATTATCAAAAATAAAGAAACTTTTAAAATAAGGCACTTACCCTTGAGTATACAGATATGCTCCTCATGACATTCACACCACTACAACTTACATGTACACAACACGAAACCCCGAAAATGAAGCCTTTCTTGTGGACTTACCGATGTGTTTTTGATGAGATCTGTGTACACTTCCAAACACTTGTCATATTGCTCCAAGCGATACAGCTAAAATAGAGAGAAAAATAAACATATTTTATCTCTGTGTAGGTACGGTACAGGTATTTAAATATATTCTATCATTATAATTCTTGTCGTCTTTCGAGCGTCCTATCTCATAGCATGAATTTTTACAAGTCGTCATGTGAGTGCAAGAAAGTTATATCTGTAATGGCTGCCCTAAGTTATATTTATTAGGCCAAAAAAGAAATTGTTGTGTTGCCCTCCGCCAGCCTGGTCGAAATTGTGGAAAATCCTGACCCGTTTTTTTTTTTTCACCAAAATTCTTGATTTTTGATAATATTTCTTGAGTTTTGCCTAATTTCCAGCCGCGAAAATGTTCCAAAATGTGTCTATTGGCGAAGTTTAAGAGAAGAAGAACTTTTTTATGACTCTGTTTCTGTTACACATGACATCTGTAATGGTTATTTAAAAAAAAAAAGGGGAAAAAAATACCGGCCTGGCCGTCCCCATCACTTTGGGCCTGTGAGGGCAACACAACTATTTATTTTTTTTGGCCTTATGAAAGAGCAAAGATGCAGCAATAAAATGTATATTTCACAAAATGTTCAGAATCATCAGACTTTGACACACTGCCGATCTACACAAATGACATGGTTCTTTTTGTGCGAGGTGTACACTCCCGGTCAAAAGTGTTTGCGCATGCTTAAATACAGGCAAAAATGTAATTATTATATCAAACAACCAAGGCTCTAAAAAAATCAGGTCTTGTATAGGTGCCATATGTATCCAATATAAAAATAATCTATGTTTCCTCTGATATTCGATCTTCCATAACCATAAAAATGGCCGATTTCCTGGACCATATACAAATACACCACACACACTTTTTGCTATGTATCTATGTAATTTATTTGTTCGGTGCTTGTTATCATCATGTGACAGTAAAGAACATTTTCAGATTATAAGTTTTCCAACAAATGTACAGTTTTGTATTTAAACTAAATTTTTGAATCTGCGGAAGAAAGTATACAGTATGTTTAGCACGCCATATTTTCAAATGCAGTAAATTCAATTCCAGTTGAGTTCTTTAGATACTTATATGCAAAATATAAATCCGGAAAATATGATGCAATTGATGAACGGTTCTCGAGATATGGCAGTTTTAAGGTTTTGTGCGCAAACACTTTTGACCGGGAGTGTATATTGGAAACAATAATACAAGAGACTTCAAAGTTGGACTACATACCACTTGCCCTTTGAGTTCTTTCAGCTTTTGACTGGGTTCAGACACTGCGTTGATAGTAGACAGGGACTCGTTGATTTTATTCAGTCGATACTGACAATACGCCTTCTCAAAAACCAAGTCACTGTGAAAGAAACACAAACAAAAGATGCTGTTAGCAGGGTTGTAATGACTCGACTCGAATGACTGGACTTGACTCGGACTCAACATTTTGTGACTTGAGACTCGACTCGAGTCACCTTCTCTGGATGACTCGACTCGACTTGAGACTCGATACCCTCTTGACTCGACTTGACTCAAGATGCGACATGATCAAGACTTGAGACTCGACTTACCGACTTGCCTGTTAGTGCCAGTAAAACTGAGCAAGTTTGAACTGTCACCTCAAAGCCGCATTTTTATGTCAATTCAAAATACTTTCAGAATATTTTGCAACACCTTGGTAGACTTTTCAAATTGTGCAAAATATCCTTGCCCAATCTGTAGGTTGTTCATATGGCCAAGAAAAAAATTGTTTTGTTGCCCTCAAGTGGAATTTCTGAAAAAATGAGGTCAGAAAATATTTTTTTTTTTAAACACATACTCTTAGAAATTTGGGTGCATTTTCCACTATTTTCAAAATATTTTCTCAAAAAACACCTAATATGAGTAAAATTGGGTGCTTTCCAGACCCTTTTTTTTTTTTTAATTTTTGAATAGGGTGGGTCGCTGAGGGCAACACAACAATTTTTTTTGGCCTAGTATGCTGCAGCCTGCAGCAGCAGTGAATTGTAGTCAAATTATCAACATCTCCATTACTTTTTGCCACATGAAGATGCAATTCATATTGCTATAAAACTATACTGCGAAAGGAAAACCTACGAAGGTTTTTTTAATGATCTCCTTGAGAACCTGGAAGACTTGCGACAGGCGATTCAAACAGCCTATCTTGTCCCAATTCACCTCTTAACATCCAACCCCAAACCCCACCATAAATTGTGTTTGAACAAGTTTTGAATGAACAAAAGCCTACCATGAAAGGTTACATGTCAAAATCAGTGTTTTTCAAATTTCATTAATTTTTCACACTTTAAATAAAGAATTTACATGTTTTTATAGCATATCACATGGATTTGGGGTCAAGAAATCCATTCCAACTGGTTAAACTATAATTTGAGTTATCGTTGTTCCGGAACTGACGTTTAATATCAACATTTGGTCGTGGTGGCGTTTTTCATTTTACGCCATCATCCGAATCGAAACGTGTAGTTTTGTTGCTAGGAACATGATACCAGATATGATTCAAATAAAAGACTGTATCTTGGAAATT
>JXSR01S003686.1:1005-13085 GCA_000969725.1 Ophiothrix spiculata
TGAAAATGGGGATCTAGTGAGCGGCCTGGCGGCCTGAAAAAGGGGGTCTTGACCGCCGGACATATATACCCTGTCCACATATGTGAGTGCCCCCCCCCCCCCGGGGGGTTATTATGGCTCATTTTTGTCATGGAATTTTGAGATTTCTTCAGGGAAAAATCGGAAAAGTCAGGAAATTTCGTTTTCTGAAATGCTTTGAACCCTGCCTATTTCCATGGACCTATGCAGCCTGATTCTATGACATTCTACAATACTTTGAACGATGAAGGCTAACGCTGTCGATTAAACATTTAAACGAATTTCACTTGGACCGGTTAAACATTTAGCCAGAAGTTTTTATGATCTATTAAAAATCATAAAATTTACCCCAGGAATTTAGCATGTTCGTAGCGTAATAGAATACAGTTTTACCAAAGTTGTAAGCTTATAATTATGCCTGCTTAGATCGTTAAAAATTTAAAAATATTTATTGTATGTATATAGATCACATTATGGACCAACCGAAATCATTAAACTATTTCTAAGAATCAAATAATTAGGTCAAAATCCATTTGGGATTTTAAAATTCCAAATGGTCTGTATTGCGCCCTTTCTTTCTTCTTTCAATATCCAATAATCTTCCGTAACTCCAATGTCTTATGACCGATTCCAACCTCCTGAGCATAATAATGATAAAATTGGATGATTTTCGCCCGATATTTAGTCGTCTCGCTATGAGTTTTAAATAAAATATTGGGCTCGACTGCATCTCGCCAAATATTTTTACAACTCATAGCTCGACCAATAAATATGGGCTCAATCTATCCAATTTTATATCAAACTTGGTCCAAAGTACCAATGGGTCAGAACAATTATGTCGCATGACCCACATTGGGCCAATGTCATCTGAGGTCAACTAAGGTTAAAAGGCAATTTTCACTAAAAAAGTTTAAACTCTTCTACAATACAAGATATTGTCATAAAATGTAGGGACATGAAACCTCTTGACATTGTCTACAAAACTTGCTTAAAGAAAAAATATCCAGGGTGAAATGAGGTCACAGGGTCAAAAAGGCCAAATTATTCAAAAATCGTCAAAAATCAATATCTGCTAAGTGCAAGGTGGTATCATTATTCTACTTGCACAGATAGATTGATAAAAATATACTGAACAATTCTAGGTGACCTTTGACCTTTGGCTCACATGGTAGAGCGCTCGCTTCCAGTGCGAAAGGTACCGTGTTCAAAATCTGACCTAGGGAAATTTTTTCTTTCTTCTCAGATTTTTTTAAGAATATATTTTTGAAGACAATAATTAAAGCATGTGTCTACATATTTTTTCCTTTCTTTTTCACACTTTAAAAAAAATATCTTCTTGAATAAAGCACCAACAAATTTTGTATAGGCCTACTACAAGATGCGATGGGTATTTTTCACACAAACCTTGTGGGGTTGTTTGCAATATTTATGGTCACATTTCTGAACATTATTTACCAATAATTTTCTTGTTTAGAAAATAATTCATACCCTTGGTAGCAATGCATGGAGAGAGACAAATGTCTCGGGCAGACTCGGAAATTATGCCCTTATAGGTACTATTACTCCTCACTGTGAGGGGAGTGTACCTATAAGGGCATTCCAATTATTGCAATACTGCCACGATACTTCCCCCTAGACTCCTCTCGACATTTGTTCCCTTGCTCCCTTGTCAGCTAGCCCCCTTAATCAGGCCAGATGCAACACATGAATGGCATCTATCTCTAGTTCCGAAAAACTCTGGGTCAAAGGTAAAATTTTCAAGATTGTGCAATGTCAAACATCAAGGTTTCAAATTGTTCATTTTCAAACAGCGGTCAAAAGTTGTGTGTTGGTGACCTTGACATCCGACCCTTCCTTAGGGGTCACCAGAAAGGTCAAATTTTCAAAATCGTCAAAAATCAGTATCATCCGAGTTGAAAGTGTCAGAATTATTCTACTTGCGCAGATGGATTAAAAAAATGACTGAATACATGTGGTGACCTTTAACCCCCAAAGGTCAGAGGTCAAATTACCAACTCTGACTGATTTCAAAAATTAAGGTGTCATATTGTTTGTCTTGGGCCACCAAACAAAAGTGTCAATGGTGACCTCATCATCCGACCTTTCCTTAGGGATCAAGGTGAACAGAAAGATTCAATTGTCAACATCAAATTATGAATAACTATTATGAAAACGATTTTAATTGACTAAAGCTTCAAATGTCTCATGCTACAATATAATTAGAAAATAAAAATCCCAAATGGGTATCGTTAGTCTGATTTCAAACATTAGTTGTCAAAGTTGTCACATGTGGTAACTTCTGAATGTGGCACGATTATTCTAATTTGACCTAATTATTCTAATGAGACCTTAGTTGACAATACATTGTTTTCAATGCAGCACTGGCGACTGAAATTATATACCCGGGAGGGGGGGGCACTCACATATGTGGGCAGGATATATATGTCCGGCGGTCAAGACCCCCTTTTTCAGGCCGCCAGGCCGCTCACTAGATCCCCATTTTCAGTGTGATTCAGTTCTTTTGACCTCGTTTTTTAAAAAACTACACAATTTTAGCTCTTACTGCATAAATTGCTCAGGAAATGCCAAAATTTTCAGTTCAGGAGGCTATTTTGGCCAACATTTCAGTTCACTAGACCCTCAAAAAACGGTTTTATAGGTCCATTTTTTACAGAAAATCAGTTCACCTGCCCCCAATTTCGGCGCTTCGCACCTAACATACCTACCACTTTCAAAGTTAAGTGCCCCCCTGGGATTATATACAACTTGTGAAACTTGCTGAATTAATGCTACAAGAGAATTTAAAGAATTTACATTGTAATCCATGGAAAATGTAATGAAGGAAGATCTAATCAATTGAACATCGATGTATAAATTTTATACAAAGACAAGTAAAATATTGGGATAAATATAATCACACTGTTAAGCTTGATTTTTTCTCAAGTATTTTATCTTATTTTATTGATTTTTTAAATTTCTTTTACATACTTGTTGACAAACTCGATATGCAAACACATTTGTCGATGGAGAGTGAAATTCCTTTTGTTTACGACATTCATGACAAAAGGTTAGTCGATACCAGCCTTAATACACATACGGATTTTCGTTCTGCAAAATATCTAAATGTTTAATCGATCATCGTCCATTTAAGCGTTTAAATGGATAGTTTTGACAGCGTTAATGCAGATGTTGAATCAGGTGTGTTGATCTCTAAGGCTGCGATCACATAGAGTATACGGTATTTGCTATATGCTCAAAGGGGAGACACTCATACCAGTACTGTTGAAATTGACAGGATTTTCCTCAATCACTAAACACATGGGTACCTCCCCAGGAGCATATAGTGAATAATGTATAATGTTTTCCAATTCATACTTCAATGTAATCGCAGCCTTAGTGCAAACATTAACAAGATTGGAGTTGGATTTTCATTAAATTTGGACACGGTGGTCCTTGGTATGGACAAACATGTGACCCCTCTGTGAGTGGGACCAATGGTCATCTGGGGTCATTTGGCTTATGACTTTCAGTGGTCAAAATTATGGGTAGGTCAGCAAATCCTTTTACTTGATTTTTATGAGACCATGACACAATTAATTGTCTCTACATAGAGCCACATGTGTGACCCTATGTTAAGTGGGGTAAGGGGTCATTCAGGAGTCATTAAGGGTCAATGACCATCAAGAGTAAGATTATAAGATTGCTTACGCAAGGGTCGGTTTAAATCTTGAACAACCCCCCTCAAGTCCTTGCCTTTTTTCACCCAAGCAAATTATTCAAGAGGTTAAGACGTACTTCACCCCTGTTTGACCTGATTTCGAAAAAATGTACGACAAGACTTCATAGGATTAGCCAATTTGTTAGTTCAAGCTTCACCAACTGATTTTTTCTTTGTTGAAGCTTCACTTTTTTTTTTCATATTTTTCAAAATGACAATCTTCACCTTCACTTCACACTACTGTAAAATGTAATAGTTCAAGCTTTACCAATATGTAAAATACATTTGATGACCATATTAATTCACAATTAGCGCTGCGGATCCATCAAATTCAAACAAGTTGGATATTACAATCATAGGCGACAATGCTCTATAGTCCAGAATTTGCGAAGATCATAGCACTGATGTTATTTTAAATATTATGTATTCTTATTGTGTATATAATTTGTAAATATTTATGTTATCTGGACCTCTTGGGAGACCAGTACTTATGTATTGAAAGAGTTTATCCAGAATAAAGAAAGATTAAACAAACAACTTCAATATATATCCTCAAGCATTTACGACACTGTATCGACATTATCCACTCATCCAAGCTTCACTTCTTTGCCAATTGTATTAGGTAAAGCTTCTTAACAGTTATATAAATGAACGTCAATACATCACAATAATAAAAAAATATTGACCTCAAACTTTGACGACGAATAGATGTTGATGTAGCATCGACCCTGGGGGAGGGGGGTTATTCAAGTTTCAAACTGACCCTTGCATTAGTAAATCAATTGTTTATTTGATTCTTATTGGACTTGAAAACAAAAGTCCTTGGTTAGGGCCTGGAGGGGGTACTCAACTTTGAGGTACGTGCCATGTGCCACCAGAAAGACCCCGCTGTTTTTTGCTTGCTCTCACCGAAAGACCCCCATTTTTACTAACTGCCACTCAATGACTCCCTATTTTTTAAACTTCCTTGTCACTGAAACAACTTTGTCACTCAAAGACCCACCATTTTCTTAATTTGATGTAATTTTTAGAAAATTTTGCAAACATTTGGCAAAAATTGTAGAAAATATCGCTAAATTCTTCAAAATTTAGCAAATTATTGGCCATTTTGACCCGGAAAGACCTTACTTCTTGTTGAATTTTGCCCTAAAGACCCCCATTTTTTTTCACTTTTATCACTGTAAGACCCCTACTTCCGAGGTGCATGGTGGCACTCGTACGTCACTTCCATATGTGAGCACCCCCGGGGGTTAGGGACACATGTGCAACCCCTATATGAGTGAGGTCAGATGATATCTATTGTAACATCATAAATGTGACTTTCTTAGATCAGCCGACACTGGCATTTCGGTGAACAGGGACTATAAAGCAGTTGAACTTGCTAATTTAGAATGTTAAATGTTGTAGCTTTCTGATCCCTGAATAGTGTTATTATGTAAGAATTTCCTCAAACATATATGTAAAGATCATGTGATTGGGTTGAAGCAATAAAATCAACTCTCTTAATTACTACAGCATTATATTTACATAAATACATATGAGGGGTGCTCTGGCAAAATGAGAGGAAAGTCACAAATTTCAAAATTGAGTTTATGACATATTTTAATTATAATCTCAGCTTTTGAATGATATTATAATTTGCCACACTTTCTCTCTCCATACTTCAGTTAAGAGATCAAAATCCAAAGCAGTCCACTGAATATATTGCAATTAAAATTAGCTGCAAATTGATTTTAAAGATATTGATTACTACTGTGTATAATAACAACATTAACCGTGAATAATTGCTCTCTCGGCAAAGTTGACCTTCGAAAAAGTATAGGTAAACACTTATGCATGAATGTGTTTAATGTCAAATAACAGAATTTGACCTTTTCATCCTATTTTTACTTTAGATGCCATTTATTCAAAATGTACATTTGTGGTCTGATCTTTCGAAACCCGGACAAAGTCGCACAAATCCCATTTTCAAATTTTACCAAATTTAAAATGGCAAAATTATACACTTTCCAATGATATATCACACTCCAGGATCGTTCAATGTTTTGTATGTCAAAAAATGATATTTAGGTTGAAAATTCCTTTGTTTTCTATTGATTTGTGACAAGTTTAATGGGCTATATCTCCTTAAGTGTTCTGGCGACTTTGTCCGGGTTATGTGGGAGCAAGTCACATTTGCAACTTTCCTCTCCTTTTGCCTGAGCAGCCCACTTATTCAGTATATTTTGATAATATTTTCCAACATCTTTCATTATTTCTAGGGCAACTGAAGATGCATCAGATGGTAAGAAAGACCCCAGCCAACCTCCTGAATGCCTTGTGTGTGGCGATGAAGCTAGTGGAATGCATTATAGGTAAGGGATTCTGTGAGAAGAGGAAAAAATACGTCCCAGATTTTTTTTTCAAACGTTCACCAGGGGCCTATTTCACTAACATTATTTTTTGCGATGATTGCAGACACTCTCACAAATTAGAAGCCATCGCAAATATTGTTTGTGATGATTTTTCCATTTCACTTTTATCTCCATGGACGAGACTATTGCAAATTTTGCGATGATCTCGTCCAAATATGGTGCAAAATAAAATCATGTGATATCAAGAATTTGTGATGACTTCCATTTGCGATGTTTTCTTTGCGGATGCTCATAAGCACTCGCAAGATATTAATCGCAAACAAAATCATCGCAAACGGTTTGCGATGATTTTATTCATCGCAAATCTACTAAGTGAAATCGGTTTCGGGAAATCCATTGCAAATTGCGATGATCTCTCGCTTTTGCGATGAAGTTGGCATTTGCAATGTATTTAGGAGTTAGTGAAATAGGCCCCTGGTTTAACTTCTTGCTAATATTCTTTTACTTAAAGACCAATTGAATGATTGTCATTTTTATCATTTGCTAAACTGTTGGATTCCCAATGATAACAAATGCTAGCAGCAATGCACAGTGTTGTGATCAAAACCTGCCAGAGTAATTAGCAGGGTAATAAAACAAGACAGGGCAAGGTTAGGCTCAAAAATAGAAAATATATAGGCCTATAGAGAGAAAGATGATTAATGCATTTGAAGAAGTTCTGTCTAATTAGATTATTAATTAACTACTTCAATGCACAGTGTATGAATACAGTTTCAGCTATAATATTACCTACAGTTAATGATTACGGTAATTAGGCAAGTCATGTGTTTGTGACATGTGGTGTCCAGAAAATAGAATACTTTCAAGTTATTATTCTTTTTTAATTGCCAAAATGCTATCACAACATGACTCTCATATAATTACAAATGGTCACAAATGTCTGTGATCAACTGTTGCTATGGTTACAGGTTGATATAAAGTTGTTATTTGCACCAGTTGGAAATAAGAAGTTTTGCTTGATATCATAGAAACCATTGATCGAAGACGTTGGAGAATATTACTTTATGGAGACAGTTTTGCAAGTAGAACAATTTGAGACCATTTTGAACAAAATCAGAAAGGGTTGAAATTTTTGGCTCCCACAGGCCCATATCATGACCTTTGGTCTGACCTTTCATGTTTTCGGATATAACTCTTGAAGCATTCATCAGAGATTGGTCAAAGTTTACTTTTTCTGGTTTGTTATGATGAGAGGTACATGTCAGAATGGTTTTGAAGAAGATTGACCAATTTTCAAATTTGACCCCTACAATGACTTTTACCCCACCCCCTCCTGTAGGGTTCAATGCAACAGGTTGATTTTGTTTTCACTCTATCGATGTTACCCAGAGTAACCTATGGTCGATAGAACTCGTCTAGATAGGACACATTAAAATAATTTCTTGTTGCAGTTTTACCCTAAATATGGGGTTTTCCTCCCTAGGTAATGGACTTGTTTAAGCACTAATTAGCACAGATACATCCAGCACTTAATTTCTGCAAGTTATGTATGCCATCTACTTTTTTACTGATCTTGAATTCATTTTATTTTTAATATAATGAATTGCAATTGCAAAACATCTCATATTCTTAGAATCGTATCTATAAATCTTTTTAAGAGCTATATCAAATGAAAGAAATTTGCAATGTTTTGAAACATACAAAAATACAAATGCACTCACACGCATATAGCTGTCCTACATGTACTACTACTTGCTTTGTGACCAAATAAGGAGTAACAACTAAATTGCAGTGTGTGTAAGCTGATCATCTTTCCAAATATAGCAGTCGCTTTTCTCTGTTTCCCCTGCCTTCGTGTATATTCACTGAATTTTCATTTTCTCAAGGAAAGTAAAATCAAACTGATTTCTTATAGTATTATGTGTGCTTGAAACACAGCAAAAAATGTTTGCAATGATATTGTGTAGGTTGCATCGAGATTTTATGCAACGTAGAAACAATGCAATGTCCGGGTGATCTATGATTTAGAAAGATGGCATGGTACCAAACGATTTCAAAACAATAATTGTCAACCTGCTTTTTTTTGGTCAAAATTACTTTGAAAAAAATTGCAGTTATTAATGATAATAATACATTTGCATCATCTTTTTTTTTCCCTTTCCATCATTTTAAACCCTTGTTTTTTGTACTTTTTTCGTATCTCCCTCAGAAAAGTATCTTCCTTAGAGAAGTAATTTTCTTCAGCGCTTGCTCAGAAAAGCACCTCGGCCAAACACAATTACGTCTGTTTTTTTCTTTTTTCCAAATCCTTTTTACAGGGCCATGACATGTGAAGGCTGCAAGACTTTTTTCCGTCGGAATGCGGCAAGACGAGCTTTGCTGAAATGTGATCTTGACGAAGGAAGGTGTACAATCAACACCTACTTACGACGACATTGTGCCTTCTGCAGAATGGAGAAATGTCTGGCTGTTGGCATGGAGGTCACTAGTAAGTCAGTAGGGCTAGAAATTCAACCAAGACCAAGAAAGATTTATGAGGTGTAAGCTTTAGACCAGGCATTCTCAATTAAATTTTGTGAAGTGCCAATTTGCAATAAATAAAAATCAGAAGTGCCACATTCCAATAGCAGCGTAGCGAGCGAAGCGATTGGAGCGTCTAACGGATGGGGTCCAGGGGCCCGCTTTAGGGCCCCTGGTGGGGTCCAGGGGGCGGAGCCCCCGGGAAGCTCCTGGGTTTTAGCCTTTTTTGAGTGGAAAAGAATGGCTTTCTGAGCATGTTTCTGACTGCATCGATTTTTCGTGGAAAACATTGCGGTATGTGGTATGTTCGATGCAAAATCTGGATGTCGTAACGATGCAGGTATATAGGCCTATGATTTTTTTTTTTTATGGGTTCCGCGCGCGCGCCACTTGGGAACGTACAGCGCGCCACAAGTGGCACGCGCGCTGCTATTTGCGGATGCCTGCTTTAGTAGACCATGTTTAATAAAGGTTTAAAGTAATAATACACATTTAATAATGAATTGTTCTTGGAGTGCAACCCCGGGAGGGCCACCTAAGTATACTGTTGCATGTATAGCGTGACCAAGAAGAAGGGGAATTAGGGTCGTTTTTTAGGATTGAAGGGTGAATCAGGTGACACCGCTTAATAGGGTATCAAAAACCACAATTTTCAAGAAATAGGGTACTTTTTCAAACCCTAGTGTGAAAACAGTATAGGTAAAAATGTGAATAGGTGACAAAGGGTATATTTTGACTTCAGAAACAATCACTCTTTAGGGGGTGTTTTGAAAAACTGGTCACACTATGCCTGCAACATTATACTTGAGTGGCCCCCTGGGGTGCAACATCATCTACGGGGACCTCAAAGAAACACAAGCATGACAAAAAACAGAGGCAAATAATTACACTGAAGGAAGAAATGACTTTTTGATTAATATTTAAATTGAGCTAGTAAGGTCAAATTAGGTTAGGTCAAAATTGGTCATAATTGGATTTTGATAAAATGTATATTTTTTAACAATATTTCAAAAATTAAGACAACAGCAAAAATTTCATTTTTGTCTTGGACGAGACAATAGCAAAACTGGAAAAATAAATTTCAGAGGATGCAAAGTCAAATATCCGTAATTTCTTATGTGTAGGCCTATCTTTATTTGAAAATGCAGAATCTCCCACCTAATACGTCTTGGGGAAGGAGCATCCTGGGCCTAGTTGGCTGCTAACCTATTGTATACCTGTCAAAGAGTTAGCAGGCACCTAGAGTTAGCAGTGTTTCATGAATATGGGCCCTGATTTCTACACTTTTTTCTAACATAGACAGTTTGTCATTTAGTGCAAGAAAGTCGTATCTGCAATATGGCTGCCATTTTACATAAATTTGAATTGTACTCTATAGAATGTCCAGAGACAATTCAAAAGCCACTAACATTTGAGAGAGAAATTCGACAAATTTTTTGCATTCTTGTAACAAGTTGTTAAATGAATGTAGCATATGGCAGCCATTGCAGGTACTATTTTGTGACGTTTGTTACCACCCCAGAGAATGGCCCATAGGCGTTTGTTTTTTTATACAGTCAGAATAAATCATAGATTCTGGAGGAAAAATGATGGGAAAATGTTCCTTGGTGTTTTGGGCCAAAATCACAAAGTTGGGTCCAAAACTGACCTAACCATTGAGTCCATCATATATATTTACTGTTAGAAATGTATAGCAATAAATGAAATTAATATAAATATCAGTTCCTAAGTTACAACATAAATGTCACCTCCTAATACCCTGCGAGATTACAATGTGTTTACAGCATAATATGGGAAGAAATTCAGCGGACACTGACCGGATATCGGTCGGTGATCGGACGGTGTCCGTGCGGAGACCAGTCAATGCCCGTGAGCCATAGAGACGCTGAAAACATGCCGCAAAAATTTAAAACCTTAGGCTTGTTAACAATGTCTTCAGTTATATGGTCACATAACCACCGGTTGCCGAACGGTGACCGACCATGCAACGCAGGCATTCACCCGTAGATAAGAGAGCACATGGATGGTCAGCTTCATAAACCATTGAAAATATGTGTGTCTCACAATTAACTATAAAGGATCTCTAGCCTTCCACACAGTCAAGACTTATGCAATCATGCCAAAAGGTACGTTGGCTAGTATCGTACACACTGGAGGTGTTTGGCTGTATACATCAACGGTAGACTTACTGTTGCAGAGTCAGTTCACTAAATATAGCCGAATTATTTTTCATGGTGCAATTGAGATGAATCTTGTGTAAAATAAAAGACACGGTGAAACTTCTTAATAAATGATTTCACTTTGAAGGAAGCTAAAAATGTCTTCATTTACTGTGGTGTTTATTTAAATTTTAATATATTAATTGCATTATTCGACATTGGAATTGTTGATTGAGCAAAGACTACGCCATGAGCTAACTATGTATATCCCATTGTTTTGGACCATTGGTTATCATTGATAATAACTCCCGCGCTATTCAAACCGTTCTAATCTCAAGTGCTGCTGAGACAGACATAGCTTCAAAAGGATTTTATTAGCTCTATAGAAATTCTATTCAGTGTTAATCAAGGTTAATCGTGGTGACCATCCATGTGTCTATTATCTATGATTCACCAGTGTCATACCGATGTCATACCGATATTTCCTTCTAATTACCAGACAACGGTTGACGACCGGTGACTATGCATGTGACTATAGCATTTGGGAGACTCGTCCTCTCCCAGTTGTAAATATAAGGCTTGTATTTACAGGAAAAAAACAATACTAATAAGTGCAGATGAATTTCAACTTCATATGTAATTACTAATAGTAGTAAGTAAGTAATATTTATTCAGGGTGTTCAACTCATATCAGTTGCAGAACTGATCTCCTGTGACACCCTGACAATTATTATCAAGCAATCAAATATATTAATAAAGTAATAAAAAGGTATTATTTACAAAGCGACAATAAGCAAACTGATAACTTATGTTATATTTTCAAAGGCAAAAATAGACTAAATTTGTGTTTAACAAAAATGTTCATGGTTATATTTTGAAAAATATTTGTTAAATAAATATAGATGAAATTTGCATAGAAAATTGTTGACTTTAAAATAATGAACATTTGCCAACATGACTGAAGTTTTGTAGTTGACAGTCACATATCATACCCCGGGGGTACTTAGTACAAAAGGGGTTATGGGAACGTGCCGCAAATTTTGGTAGCAATATCCAGGCTCTCTGGTATTTCAATTGGTCCTTTTTCTTCACAAAATGTGGTATTTTTATGGGTTCTCTTTTCCAAATTTGTCTAACATTTGTCTAAAATATGCGCCATTTGGCAAATATTGACAATTCTTCTCAAAACCTTACAGAATTTTCCCAAATTGGTGTAAATTTAGGCAGACATTTTTTTTTATTAAGTGTGACTCAAAATTTGGAAGATTTGGTATATGGATGGGTCCCTTTTTCTTTAAAATTGGTATTTGG